>JAQJVL010005503.1:0-34946 GCA_035578905.1 Stictocephala bisonia | reverse complement strand
TTGACACATACATGGTCACGTCATAATTTTTCACAAACAGATATAAAATATAAAAACTATTTACAGTAGGCCTACGAATTAAAAATAAGAGATCAAACAGGAACGGTGCACACATTTCTTCTATTGCCGAGTCTTGACTGGAGGTTGTTGTAACTTATTAACTGGACTCTGACTTCAAGGCTACCTGTATCATGTGTTTCCGTCTCTGTCTAATTTTATTAAAGTTTCGAATAAAATGTTGGACTTGAGAGTGCTTTTGTCATTAAAAAAGTCATTAGAGCAGGTTTTTGTAGCTTTATAAATTTAATAATTTTCCAGAGTTGTCATAGTTTGCCCTTTTCTACAGATATGTAAAGCTGTTAATTGTAATTTATTATTATTATTTTTTTTATAAGTAACATTTGGAGATAATAAATATAACCAACTATTTTTCAATAGTATTTAAATATCTCAAACAAAAATAAATATTATTACTGTTTGTTTACATAAAATTCACTTAAAGGTTAGATTTAAGTTGAAATCTTTAATATGTTGATTTTAAAATTGCATTAAAATTAATACTGAAAGTTATTAGATTAGATTGTTCTTTATACCTTAAAATTCATTATACAACAAGTTAGTTTTATTACAGATTATACTTAGCTTCTTGCAGAATTATTAATAAGCATTGAAAAAAAAAACACTTCACTAACTAGGCATGATCAGCTGTCAAGTTCTGTTACCCTAGAAGAACTATTCAAAAGGTGATTTAATTATTACCTTAATGGTTTAATTTATCCAACACAATAATTATTTCTTTATTATATATTTATATCAAAACATTTATTCAAACTACAATCAATTGCAAGAATTTATGTATTTACAATCTTAAACTAACATTCCCGACACATTACATTTTACAAGATTCAATTATATTTATTATTAGCTCCCTACTCTAGCAATGTAAAACCTGATGGCTCATGCTTTAGTGTAGGTTAAACGTATATCGAACGCAAGTACTACCTTTCTTGTATAGTTCAATTTATACATTCCTATCACCCTTCAACCCTGGAGGTGTTAACAAAATTGTAACATACCCCCGGAACTCTCTACCGCTAACTCGTCCCTCAGGGTCTTGTTGGCTGTTCAAGTCTGGAATCACTCACAATCCTTTCGTGGTTGATGAAGTAAGTTGCCGTCTCTTGAGTTGACTACTGTGGTCCCAGGATAGACTGCTCGTCCCTATTGCTCAGGTTGGCTGCTTGTGTAGTCCTCCGGGGGTCGTCTTTGCTTTGGAGGTTGGATTGGCGAGACTTACGTAGTTAGACCTTAAGGTACTTGTCATCCCCTCTGGTCAGGTTACCTCAACTCTCTCTCTTCCAGATCTCACCTTTGACTCCCTTTCTTTTCCAAACTCTTTCCCTAGTATCTCATCCTCCTGCCACTTGCCAGATATGTCTACATTTTGAAAAATCGCCAATAACTATCGGTGGTCCTTTTGCAGATCATTCCTCAAAAGGCCTCATATAGGCCCATTCGTTTTGTGTGGGGCGGAATAGTCTAACTCACCGAGCTTTGCCACATCAGCATTCATCGGCCCAATTATTGGTGAGTTTCATTTTCTTTTTGTTTGTGAGTTTCATGTGCTGTTTTGTTATGTACTCTGCTGACCTTGCTTCCTTGACATCCGATCCCATTAGATCCATTAGACATCCGATCCCCTTCCTTCCTGAGTTAATGCCCTCAATATGTTCTACTCAAATTTTACCGACTTCATTTGCTTTACGGCACTTCCTGTTGTATTAATAAAATGTTAGAGTTACTAACAAACGAGGCAAGTTAGTTAATTAATAGTTTGGTTAAGTAAACCGTAAAGGTAATGTGATGGTGCCTTATATGGTGTAGTTCTGCTCATTTCTATGCCTTTTCAGTTAAGGAAGTTCTTTCAGTGTGAATATAAAAAGGTAAAAAAGACACAAAAAACATAATAGCTCATATAGTTTTTCTATTACTGTGTTTGTTGTCAAGTCATGGCAAGGATAAATAAAAGAAAAACTTTTGCAGTCAATAAATATTTTTTCTTAAAATTTGTTAGCAATTCCATTAAAATTCTTGTTCAATCTTGCAACTAGAGCAATCACTAATCCATTTAGGGCTGTAGAATCAAGGCTTTATTTATGCACACATGAGACATGTTGGGCAGGCACGGATTTAAGGGGGGGGCGATGGGGGCGATCGCCCCTCCCAAACGGAAAAAAGCAAAAAATGTACCTACACGCTTAGAATAAAATGTTAATAAAATATTTGATTTACCGTCATGAAAATAACATTAGTAATTGTTACCGTCTTAATAATATTACAGTATATATAATATTCGGATGTGTAGTCTGAGTTTGTAGAAAGGAGAATTTCCGAGTCGTCGGTTGGTAATTGGTAGGCCTATATATTTTTGCTGGCAACAGTGGCAACACTGCGTGTCTAGCGCCGACGTAGTGGCGAGACGCCGAGACACTGATTGACAACTACAGAGAAACTGACCAAAAAGAAAAAATCAATACACAGCTTAAAGAAATAGCATCAAGGTTTTATTCTGTGCTAAATATTGAAAAAAGTGTATCTGAAAGTTACTTCTAAATGAGTATCTTTTTTGGAGAAAGAAGTGGGAAAGTGAAGGAGATAGTGAATCAATTTTGCCAACAAATGCAATGTTATCCTTAGCCCACTGTGACGAGGACCTGTTTCCACTAATTTCAGCTTTGCTCCACGTTCTAGATACATTGCCTGCCAGTATTGCCAGCGCTGAACGATCCTTTTCAACACTAAGGAGATTAAAAACTTGGCTACGATCCAGAATGGGAGAAGAAAGATTAGTTGGGCTTGCTTTAATGAACGTGCACAGGGACATACAAGTGGACATTGAAAGAGTCATTGACCGATTTGCCAATCAGTCCAACAGAAGACTGGAGTTTGTTGTTTAACATATAAACTATGTTAACAAGACCTGGTTAGGATAACGTAGGCCCGCTCTTCCTCCAAGCCGAGCATAGGCGTTCTTGTTTTGGTGCAATGTTCCCGGCCGAGCATAGGCCCTCCCGTTTGGTGCATCCCCTTGCCGAGCATAGGCTTTCTGTTTTGGTGCAATTTAACATCCTTACGACCGAGCATAGGTCTTGTTTGGTGCAATTTCATTAATTTTAGTCTTTGTACGCTTCACGTACCCTTTGGCTGAGCACAAGCCCTGTTTGGTGCAATTGTTTCATGTTTATTCGGCTGAGCACAAGCCTGTTTTGGTGCAACTCTTTAAACTCATAAGACTGCTCTGTTTTTTTCTTGTCCCGGCATTTCTCCCCTTCCGGGGCCGGTTTTGTTCATAACAATAAAGAGTACCGTGTCGACAGCCCCCTTCTGGGGCGTCTCCAAGCTGAGCCGAATTTCCCCCGCACAGACGCCTTGGCGCTGTCGTGCGGTACGGGTCTCCGACCATGTTCCAAGAAGCCGGAGCATGTGCGGGGGCCTGTGCCTTACTTCAGTCGCCTGGTAGCTGCCGCGTGGGGCGGCCAGCAACAACAACCTACATATACATATTACAATAACCTAGCATGTCCAAACTATGTTTAAGTTGTTGCTCAAAATTTTAACAATACAACATTCCAATGGAATCCATTTTATTATTTAATAGTTGTGATATTAAATGTATATACTTAAATGCTATTTCGAAGTTGTTTTAATTTATGCCAAACTTATTTTTGATTACAGAACTTAGGTATTCTTCTATATTTAAACCCTAAAAACACCCCCCAAACTGCTAAAAACAATACTTCTAGGACGTTAAAATAGCAAAAATTTTCCGGGGGAGGACCCCCCGACCCCCTGCCTTATTGGGGGGTATTCCATACCCCCCAGACCCCCCCGCAGGTTCGCCCCCCCAATTCACTGCTCTGGATCCGTGCCTGATGTTGGGTCAATGTATGTATGAGGTGTTATGAGTGTTTCTAGGTTACTTTTGTTGTTAGTTATTTTTAGACCTGTGCTTTAATGATCTGTGATTATAATCTGGCCTCTTGCACACTACTTATATCTTCATCTATATATATAAAATCCAATGTATGTTTGTTTGTCTGTCTATCCTTTATGCGCTACCAAACCGTCCAGCCGATCGCCATGAAACTTGGGGAAGTTGTTCTATATACCCCAGGGAAGGTTTCTGTCCTATTCCCGTTTCTTTAATCCCTCAGGGCTCCATCCCTTGGACTTCTAAAGTTTCAATGTTAATCAAATAGCAGGATGCATGAAGGTATAATAAGTCAAATATAAAAAGAATATCAGCTGTGGGTTTTAAATATGTCAAAATTATACTGTTTACATTTTTATGTTTTGATTTCTTGTGAAGCTATATTAATTGATTGATTTATTTGATTAACAGCTGTTAAATAAAAACAAATAGAATAAAATTGTGGTAGGGAAAACTTTCAAAATTAAAAATAATTGAGTACAGTAGTAAACTACACAAAACATCAGCTGTTGTAAATTGGATACTGTGTAAACTGAAAGGTTGCTGCACATTTCAATGATACAATCAAAACTCAATATTATGACCGGCGAAGCGGGCGGGTACAGCTAGTATCTCATAAATATGTGGTCCCAATAGGTATTACCGTTTTCTATTACTCTTGTTTTTCTGTGTACACATTGCAGTAGTCCATGTCCAGTAAGGGAATCTAAATATTGAGTAGAAATGTAGCATATTACAAAAAAAACATCTGTCCTCTATAAACCTCTTATGTCCAATTTATCAATCCTAGAAATATATGAGTGGTTAATTAAGCATAAATTTCAGGTAAATTGTATTGTAGACAGTTTTGAGTAAGCTTTAATGTATGCTTTATAGATTTAACTTTGCCTTTTTTTGCTAGTATCATGACTGGGATATAAAGTTACAAGAAATTAACTTAAATAAATTTAATTTAATTTTTTATATAAATTTAAAACTTACAGGTGACTATTTGCAATAGGCAAAACTATGAGTATCTGTACTTTATCTTCCTTTTCATAAAATTATTGCAACATACTACAAGCAGACATAAAACAACATTAATGAGGTAATGGTTTTTTTAGGATCTTGCCAAAGCTTTTGCTATCCAGTGTGTAGTCTTTAACTGTTCCGATCAACTTGATTTTATGGCTATGGGAAAGTTTTTTAAAGGATTAGCAAGGTATGTTTACTCTTGTTATTTCATTGAATAAGATTTTTCATTGAATTCTTATACATATAGCCTATATTACAAATTAGATGGCTCTTTTTGAACAGTAATGTTGAGTCAAGTCTCAACTAAAAGTGTATAGATATAAGATATTAAGGTATATGTTTGATGGCATATTAGACCGAAACTTTATAAATAAATGGATGAGTAAATAAAATTGCTATGCAATTTCAGTAAATATCTCTTAACCTGCATTTTTAGTTAATTAATTTAATTAACCATTTAGGTATGATTTAGCATAAATTTATTATTGCATTACATACATTTTTTATTACATTATTATTTACTTCTAAATTTTTAAAGGTGCTTAACACGTTCGCTAACAACCGCCTCAATATACCACAGTCAGTGCATCTAAGAAGATAGCCTACTTACAGACCAAGCCTAACGAACATGGCCATCGTTATTGCCCAAGAGTAAAAATTTGATAATATGGGTCAAAATAGTTCAATATATATATATATATATATATATATATATATATATATATATATAATACGTACTAAAAAAATTTGTTTCACTTTCTTTTTACAGTTTTTAGTCATTTTCATGTGTGCCGCTCAGTCTGTACTATTAAAAGTAGGGTTTTATCCATATAGTTTCCCACTACCAGTTACATAATTTTGTCTTCTATTTCCAGCCATTTCTGCACATCATAAACTATAAAACAACATTAATTTATAGTTTTAATAGTAACAACTCACTATGAAGGTTGGCGAGTTACTGGCTACGTGCACTGGGCTGAACAGTGTTGCAACTGTGTAGAACTTGGTCTTGCAGTATTGCCAAATGTTTTGTGACATCATGCAACCCACCCAAGCTCATACAAACAAAAGCTAGGTCCACCGAAGGTGGATGCGATGGCACCGGACACAGAACAAAAACACAAGTTACGTCCATAATGCAGTTTTATTAAAAAAAATTATTAAATTAAAAGGTTAATAAATTAAATTTAATGAACTAAGCAAATATTGGAAAATAGCCTATTGACCGTTTTTTGGCTTCAGAGAAAAAATAGTTAGGTATAACCAACAATTAAATATGACATTTTCAGAAAATGTAACAATAATAAAACAAGGTAAAGACAAATAAATTAATTAAAAACTAACAAAATATTAGAATGGCCTAATCAAAATATAGACATAAACTTTCAATAAAAACATAAACTATAAAAAATAAATAACAACAAAGAATTACGTAACAAATAACACCTAACAAAATACATGAATAAATATTAACAAAATAAGACTCAACAAATAAATAAATGATAACAAATGAATTAATAAATAAATCAGAACAACATTTTAATGGCAGCTTTAATGGCTGGGCCCTCAGGAATGAAAAAAAAACTTAATACGGAGGTTTAGCCGATTTTGAAAAGGAGAAAAAATAATTTAATTCAATAATTCCACTGAATCCTACGGGCTAGGCAGGGCAGCTTCTGATTGGACTGAATTAAGTAAAAGCCCACGAGAACCCTGTTAACAATAAAACCCTATCACAACAACAAAAATTAAATCTGACTGTCTCTCCTGTAATAACCCCAAAAACCCCTCCCTTTAAAAAAAGTCCACATACTAAAAAGTCCCACCCCAATCTCATGAACTTTAAAAGATATTCACTGCATTACAAAAAGTTAATGTCCCAGAAGAAGCCAAGAAGTAAAAAGGGGGAGGTTACCTGCAAGCAGAAGACTTGTCCTGGAGAAGATGTCTCATAGTGGGGGAGGGTGTAAATAGATGGCAGCCCCCTCTGGGTCGCACAGAAGAAGGACAGGCCCAGCTCGTAAGTCCTGCAACCATACCTCCAGGTACCATCAGGCAGAAGAATGCCAGCAGGTGACCATCCGTCTCCCTCCAAAACCTTGGAGCTAAAAGCCAAAAGACTCAGCCAACCATTACAGACGACGACAGGCAGCAGTCTCATGATGGCTAACAAGTCAGAACAAACATGAACAAGGAACAACAAAAAGAAACACAGAGACACACAAACGAAAAGCCACATAGAGGAAGGCGGCTATCCAGGATGACTCGACTCTGTGCTACGACACAATCATAAGCTGGTTAACTCACAGACTAAGTGCCTCAAATATGCGGCAAGCTTTCCCGTAGCTCACAATAAATGAATTAGGCCTCTACAATATACCGTCAAATAGCAATATGCTATTTAGTGATATAGGTACAACACTGCAATTTTGAGGCAATCTATGGTATTGACCCCAAGCGCCGCAAATTTTCTGTCTGTGGATAGACCCTTATGCGTGACAAATTATCGGCGGTGGGGTACTTATTTTTTGCATGGTGGTAGTGAACATGTTAATGAGTAATTCCAAAAGAAATTAATATTGTTAGTAATTGCTGAGATGATTTAGACAAAATATACTATGAACAGAACATTTTAAGGAAAATATAGCTTTATTATAGGTTAAATATAAAATTTAATACAAATATTTATAACGACTAAACATCCAACTATTGCTTTTGAAGAATATCAGGACATATAAAAAAGTCCTTAAAATCTATCTTACAGATATTCAAATTCTTTGTTGATTAATCTATTACATCAAAAGGAATCTGACCTGGTACATTGTCAGTGTTATTATATAGAACACCACATTAAACATATATTAAAACTATGTTTACTTTAGAGCCAGGTATAGAGAAAAAAGTATATTCTTTTCTTTTTTTTATAATAGTGGTATTATTAAATAATTTTGTTTTAATAATTATTATTTAAATATTAATATATTTGGTTGATATGGAACTTTTAATTTCCATCAGCTTAATAGTTTTTTATTATGGTACAGTAGACACCCTCTTAATTGCCAACATTTTAACTGGCCATTGGTTTATCCATCGCCTTTCAGTACGTGGTTATCTTCCATTATGAGCAGTACTCAACGCAAACGGTGGCAACATAAAACATTCAAGTACATAAAAGTAAGTGATTTGTCAATTACTTTATGCATGGCAATTCAAAAGTTTTAGAAAAATGTGGTTTTTCTTGAAAACTTTCAGAGATATTATCTTATTTTTACCTTCAGTGACTGGAGTACCAGTAACACATTTCAAATAAGAAAATGTTCTGATGAAGTCTTCAACTAAAATATAAGAGAATTTACAAAACTATCAACTTCACTAAAAACTCTTTCTTCTATTTAGGACATTTAAATTATAGTTCATTATTTACTAAAAAAGTATATTTTTTAGTTCTGGTGCTTGGGCGTGTTTTGATGAGTTCAACAGAATTGACATAGAGGTTTTGTCTGTTGTGGCACAGCAAATCACTACAATTCAAAAGGCCCAACAGTCCCGATCAGAGAGGTTAGTATGTTTATATTTGGTGAGTATAATAGTCTGATTATCTATATTTATAAAAGAAGAAGTAAAAACATTAAAAATCAATGCAGATCCTTAACCACAACAGATAGGATTTTGAAATTTTGACAGTACCTTCATTTTAGGGTCTAGGTGTGTGCTAAGAAAGGATTTTGTGAAATTTTAATGTTGAGGGGCAAAAATCATGTTTTTTTGTAAAAACTATACACCTCTCCATAAGAAATAAATAGAGGCCGATCTAAAAATTAATGTACAGCATAAACTGTAAAAGATAGCTACTTGAAATTTTTACAGTACCTTTGTGTTATGGTCGTAGTGCATGCTAAGGATTTTTTTGAAATTCCATTTCTGAGGGGTAGAAACAGCCACCCAAACGTTTATGGAGGCTGTTATAAAAATCAACGTACTGTGTAAACCGTAAAAGATAGCTACTTGAAAATTGTACAGTACCTTTGTTTTATGGTCTTAATGTGTGCTAAGAAAGAATATTTTATAGTGTGTTTTTGTTGTTGTTGTGGTTATTGCCCATGATGTGGTTGTGGGCAAAATATTTAAATCATACGTGTTGAAAAATAATAAATTATTCACTTCAATTACTAAATAAATATTTTTAAGACTATTGCATTGGTAACTGGAAATGAAGAATGACTATCACCTATTTGTGTCTGTCTAGATTACTCCAAATAAAGACCCTTCCTGACAACAATAGCTCGACCCAACTGGTTTTATCTACACCAAGTGCTACTCCTCCCTCAAATACTTCACAATACTACCCAATGCCAAATTCCCTGAATACGACAAGTGAACTAAATCTGGACGAGTAATTCTATTGTAAAACTTTTGAAAATATTTTCCCAAGTCCTTCTGAAACCAATAACTAACATAAATCACTTGCGTGTTCCCCAATTTGAAAGTTTTAAATAATTTGATTTACTCTTAAAACTAAAATCACTAGGCGTAGCTTATAAAATTTTGGAGATTTATAAATTTCGCTGATCTTAATTTTTAGTAAAGGATTTACTCTATAACAAAACCTAATTAAAGAAGACAAATCTCTAATTACGCCTTTTTCTGACTTCCCTTTCAATAAACCGTTAGTCCCAATAATAATTATAATTCCATTACATTAGTTTTGGAACTAAAACATTTCCCTAGATTCCTTAATTTTCGATTTTAATGTTAGTATACTTATTCTCCCTTTAAGATAACTCTCTATAATGTCAAAATATCCACAAAATTCCAACAATCTTGAGGTGTATAAGTCTCCATATAATATAATAGAATATAATAGAAACCATATAATAGAAACCCAGAATAGTGTCTGGCCATAAATCAGTAAAAATATTTATTTTATGTGACCCCTAAAACGACTATATTTCGTACATAAATACTATAACAAAAATACTGTATAAACTAAATGCTTAACATAAAATATAACATGTAATATAAATTTAATTCACATGTTTCAATAATGTGAATTAAATACAGGGTGATTCATGACGTTCTCCCCCCACTTCTATAGCATATTCTACTACTAAAAACAATGAAAAAATGTCATATAAACATAGGTCCAAAAACGCTTCGTTAGCGAGTTACAGCCATCAAAAGATTTCGTCATGGTTCATGGGCAAAAAATGAAATAATATTGTACATAACTTATGGAAAGGTATATTAGGATTGAAACTCCATGATTTCATATGTATTTTCACATTGAAAAGCTAATAAAATAGGTTTGAGAACTGTACCTTAAGTAGTTTTTGAGTAATCCGGGTTAAAATTGGGATATTAGGACAAAAAGTTCAGTTTTTCTCAGTTTAGTGTACAGAAACGTTGTTAAATTGGTTACAAAGGCACACAACTTTCGTACATTATTTGTTTAGAATTTAATTCTGAGTAGATTGATATAAGTTGTGAAAAAAATACTACAGAAATAAGAACAGAAACTCAAATTTATTAAATTAAATACATAAATTACCTTAAAAGAACAACAAATTGATTTTCCCAACTTTAGACATGTTTTTTATTACAGTACATGTTCAAAAGTGAGGCCTCCATTTTCGATGCATTTTAAAGCACGTTTGTGTACTGCTTTTGTTGAATTTCTCAATTTTCTTGGGTGTTCCTTTAGCTGTGTAGCAGAATCCATAATACGGGCAGTTAATTCTTCTCGCGAATTAACTCTTGTCTTGTAGACTAGACCTTTCATCCATCCCCAGATACAATAATCCAATGGAGATAGATCTGGTGATCTTGGTGGCCAAGGGTAAGGCCCTCCACGGCCAATCCATCGTCCAGGAAATTGATCATTCAAGTGAGTAATAACGGCCCGAGAAAAGTGGGGAGGTGCTCCATCATGCTGGAAGAACAAATTTCGTCTGAGATGCAAAGGAATATCCTCAAGCAGCTGTGGCAACTCATCTTGAAGGAAGTGCAAATAAAACTCAGCATTTAGTCGTGCAGGTAGTATGAATGGTCCAATCAGCCAATTGTGTATAAGACCACACCAGACATTGACACTAAATCGGTGTTGAAAGATCTGTTCAATTACCTCATGAGGACTTTCTTGAGCCCATGAGTGCTCATTGTGCAAGTTGTTGACCCCATCCCTAGTGAACTGTGCTTCATCAGTAAAGAGAATACGCTTGTACAGTTGTTGATTAGTATTTAAAAAGTAGCAAAACTCCAAGCGAAGTGGGCCATCCCCCGGCTGTAGATGTTGAACCTTTTGTTTATGAAATGGATGAAATTGATGTCGCTTGAGTGATCTCCACACAGTTGACTGTGAAACTCCTATCCGCCTAGAGAGACGCCGTGTACTTACACCTGGACTTCGGAGAACAGCGTTAATAATGTTATTATCATCATGTTGGAAAGCACGTTCATAACTAGTACGAATACTTGGTAGTGATCCTGTATCCCGAAGAGTGAGGAAAGTTTCACGTATTGTTTTGGAATCTGGAATCCTCCTATTAGGGTAACGTAGTTCATATTCATCTCTAGCAGCTTTAGCATTACCATTACAATAACCCAAAATAAAAACCATATCAGCATATTCTTCCGATGTAAATACGTAAGGCATTATTTCACTGACAAAACAACCAATAGACAACTCGCAGAAAACAATTATTATTGCAATGCACTTCACACAAATAGCTTTTGTAACTTGCAAAACACTACTACAGTACTGTTATACTGTAATGAACAGGTTATGTACAAACCGGATCAGGAAATAATTGTTGAACAGCTGTTGTTCATGCGTTACCAACTTAGGAAAAAAATTAAACAAATTAGAAAAAGGTTTTGCGTACAATATTACGTTGTTATTGGTTGTAAAATGATGCTGGACAATGTTTATTGTTTTATTTTTTTGGATTTATCATTTATTATTTACTCTTAGTTTTATTCTTAATAACAATTATAATAATAATTGCATTTGTTAGACCAAAGCAATGATTTTGTTTAATTTGTATAGTAATTTCTTTTGCATTAATAATGTATTTAATTTAATAAATTTGAGTTTCTGTTCTTATTTCTGTAGTATTTTTTACACAACTTATATCAATCTACTCAGAATTAAATTCTAAACAAATAATGTACGAAAGTTGTGTGCCTTTGTAACCAATTTAACAACGTTTCTGTACACTAAACTGAGAAAAACTGAATTTTTTGTCCTAATATCCCAATTTTAACCCGGATTACTCAAAAACTACTTAAGGTACAGTTCTCAAACCTATTTTATTAGCTTTTCCATGTAAAAATACATATGAAATCATGGAATTTCAATCCTAATATACCTTTCCATAAGTTATGTACAATATTATTTCATTTTTTGCCCATGAACCATGACGAAATCTTTCGATGGCTGTAACTCGCTAACGAAGCGTTTTTGGACCTATGTTTATATGACATTTTTTCATTGTTTTTAGTAGGAGAATATGCTATAGAAGTGGGGGGAGAACGTAATGAATCACCCTGTATAAGCTTTTACTTTAATATTAATTAAATGTTAGCCAATTATACACAATTTAATTTTTATTCTGAAAATGTATGAAATCTCCTTAATAGTGTTATACGACCCAATTAACTTTCCCAGCCAATTAAATTCCAGAAGGTTGACACAACCACGTGCATTGCACACTTGCGAGCAATCTGTCTGAACCGTCCATGAGCATGTTCACGAATCTTGAATGCTTGAATTATTATATTATTTTCATAATTTACTAACGCATTTATTGTATGATTGCCCGAAAACCCAGATTTTACAACAAAAAAATTACCGAAATCTACATCTTCCCCTAATATTGTTCTGTAATTACAAGAGTATAATCTAGCAAAACTTAAACATGATCTGGCTTATGTAATAAATTGAAGTACTTTGTGAATTTACGAATTATCCTCCCTCTTTAGGGGAGTTAAACGCTCTATAAGAGCATATGTTTAAATGCTTATTTTTAGGTACACTTAACTTAACAATGGTTAAATTCTAGAGACTTTAAACTTTCACACCTTTTTCTAACATATATAAGTAACATATATTTTTTTAACACATTTTTTTACCTGTAAATTTAACCTCTTTTTTATAGATATCTAACAAACTGTAAGTCCCATGAACACAATTGGTTCTTTGTTGATTAAAGACAACTTGAGGAAGATAGTTACCAAATTTCAAGTAAATATCTTAAATAGTTACTGATATTTTGGTACCTAATGGTTAAAAAACAAGAATGTCAGGAATCGCAAAAAAAAAAAAACAAGTAGGGCATAAAATCGTCATTAAATAATCTACTCGCATTAAATCTAATTTTCGTTTATGAAAATATTTCCTGAAAACTGCGTTTCTTGCATCACTTTCTAACTCTAGGCATGTTTTAGTATTGGAGAATATTGTTTTAAATGAATAAATAAATGTTCAAAGTATTTACTAAACAAAGTCACAACACAGCATAGCACTTAAGAATAATACTGTTATGTTTTGTTTTTTTTACACAGCTGTTATTAGCTCTCAGCTCTCTGTATTGAGTAGGTATCAGTGTAAACAATCACTCATTTACGACCCTGAATATTTGGTGTAACTAGTAGACGTTTACCATACTACCTGCAATACACAGTATGAATTTTTAATGTGAAAACGATATGACCGAAAGTTTTCAGAAAAATAAAAACGATACTTATATGCATCAGATTTTGATTCTGTTTGCATTGTTTTCTTCGAAAATAAATAAACTAACAAAATCTCAAACTAAACAATAAATTTTTATTTTTGAAAAATTTTATTTAACTCCTCTTAATTTAATGCTTTGCTACCACTTATGGCGTAAAATAATTATTAATTGTTCCCCAAACCCCACATTTACTACTCTAAACCCCACGTCAAGAGCCTGGAGGCCGTGGTTGTGGGTGAAAGGGCAACGTAGCCAGCTTTGTTTTAGATTTTACTCCTCAATTTTGCTCACCCCGATTATCTAATTAATCCCAACACATTAAAAACAATACATACAGGGGCGGATTTCCCAATAGGCCCAGTCCTATGGGCGCAAGCTAGGGTGGCGCACGGCCGAGAGAACAAAAATTAAAAAAATATCTAGAAATGAGTCGTCCAATTCCAAAACTCGTCATGTCCAAAACATGAAATTTATCAGGAAATGAAAAAAACATCTTACAACATTAATAATTGTAGCATAAAATTGATTCTTTTACCTTATTTTTCTATATTTTTGTATTTATTTGTTTCTCCTAATCCTAAAAATATTACAGTTTCAGTTTATTTACAAATTAATAATAAATGTTGGACATAACGTGATTTGGAACTGTAAATGGGAGTTGACGAGTTTTGGAACTGTTGCCTTTAGTTTGAACTGTCACCAAGTAGTAAAATTATTAATTTTGGAAGTTCGGGACTAGGGTTACAAAAAATAAGTTAATAATGAATTAATATTGGATTTAATTATCTGGATTTAATTACACAATATAAAAATTATTTACATTGCCAAGTCCAATTTTTTTAAATTTTACACTCCGAAAACATAAAGAGTGTAAGTTAAATCAAAAACCTTATTACTCAAAAAGATTCTAAAATGAACTTGTAATAATAATTAATTAAACACTAAAAACATTATTTTCAACGCCAAAGTCCATTATATTTTACACTCCTAAAACATTTTCATCATCTTCGCGAATTTCATCTGCATCATCAGCTTCTTCCTCGCTGTCTTCGTGCGCTTGTAGAAGAGCTTCTTGTTCTGACAAAAGTTCTTTGTAGAAAGTTAAGTTTGGATGCAAGTTCCAATCATGTACATAGTGTTTTGCAAGCAGAGACTTCAAATCATTCAATTTCTCATCTTTCAATAAGACACCTTTATTTATTTTTTCCGGTGAAGTTTGACACCATGATTTACCTTTTCTACAGATTGACTTGGCTGCTCCCACATCCATATTGTATCCAACCTCGCCTTGAACAAATATAGTTGAGTTACTAGGATTTTTTGATTTTGATAAAATTATTTTCTTGCTTGGCATGAACTGAAAATGCCAGTTAGCTGGGGTTTTAGCGGTACCCAGTACAGCTGGAGTTTCTCCATGTTTGGGAGTGCCGCATACTGCTTTTTTCCAGTCATGTACATCCAGATCTGTACCTAGCTTAAAAACAGTACCAACTTCATCAAACACTTTTTCATATTCTTCAGGGTTGACAATGGTCGATTTGGCCCCTATCTCTCTTTCAATTCGGCCAAAAATCCGATCTGGGGGTATGTAGGAGTGTCCCTACAGAGAAAACAGGTACATAATTCTTTAATGTCAGGATCACTACAATAAAAAAGAGGTATCTTAAAACATTGCTCTTAACAATAATTAAATGAAAAGTAAATTAAAAAACTTGCAGGCTATCAGTAGCCTATAATATCTATAGCCTAGGCCTACTCACCTCTCTCTCTTGGCCCTAACCTTCTTCCAATTTTCTAAAGTTTTCAATCGTTTACGTGCTTTCCCCTTAGGTGCAAGTGTTATAGTGTCTACTTCAAAAACATCATCAGCATCTTCTTCAAGCTCCATCATAAACAAACTAATTAATTAGCGATTTAAACAATAAAATACTTGACAAAAGTCTACTCAAGAATACAGTTTGCAGAACTAACCTAAAACAGGCTCTTGGACACAGCAAGGTAAATAGATGAATATTATCGTTGCAACAACCCAAAATCAGCTGTTATAAAAATTCAGCTGCCCAAATATTACTAAACTAATACTAATTTCAGTTGTAAGACTGTTTTTTTCATGTTAAACTAATAAGTCTAATTTATTTTGGACAAAACGACTATTGGAACTGAATCACTGTGTGAAATATGAAATTCAATAGGACTTAACGAGTTTTGGTTCAGTAACAATGAAGTGGACATAACGGACTATGGAACAGCTTTAGCCATGGACTTGACGAGTTTTGGAACTGTACCTGGTTTTCAAAGCGACTTTTAAATAGAAAATAACGACTTTTGGAACTGTTAGACCTCTGAAATGTATTACCAGGGCAACCAACTATCGAAAGGTGCAAAAAAACCATCATCGATTTTTGTGGACATAACGAGTTTTGGAATTGGGTGACTCAAATAAAAATAAATAGCCATAACTTAACATATATTTTAATTGATTAAAAAAAAACAGGATAATAAAGCATTTTGATTTTGAAGTTCATATGAACAAATAATTGTTGGTAAAGTTAAACTATTTTTCAAAATTATGCATCAACTTCATTATAACATTGATCTCAAACATGGGAGAACTGGCTGTAGAGATGTCGTCGAGCGGTGCGCATTGTATTGCACTGCCAGCCCTATGCAACTCCCATAGGGCTGACTGTCTTAGTGACGCCAAATAACTACATATTGCTCCGTGATTCCTCGTAGCGCTAGAAGTTACTGTTTGCGTTTTTTAATTATTTTTATAGAGTGATATATTTCAAAGCATTCACCAATATGTCGTCCTGAATTATTAAAAAATGTTTTGCAGAAAATTTTGCTTAATTTCTGGTTGAGCCAATCGAACAGCCAACAAAACCAACACACAGAACAAACAAAAGAAGAAACAATAAAGTAAAACACATAGAGGGTTGTGAAGGCTATCCTCGAGACGATAGCTAAATGTGCAAATGGCACATATAGTACTTTAGTTAACATTAAAAATCGTTTTTGATTTCATATTTTAATTTTCAATCATAGTTATGTACATTTAATTAAATTTTGTGCTGGGCTGTGAATTACTATTTTTTTCTATTGACGTATAAGCACCTTATTTAATGTTTCTTCTCTTTAAAATATTTCCTTTGTATACTGAACTTGCTTCTCTTGATTTAGTTAGATAGATTTTCTTTCCCTTTTTTTATAGTTAGTTTGTGTTTATTGATTATCTTAATGAATAATAAAGGCAAATGAAATTGTTGTATGGAACAGTAGTGCCTTTTTCCTGTGAAACGCAAACAATACATGTGTCAAAACTGACAAACAAATAGAAATCGAAATAAGATATTTAGGATTACTTAATGTAAAAAATGTGATTATAAACAAAGTTAACAATATTCTAAGCAATGCATATACGAAATAACTATTCACATAGATTCGTATATAAGTGGTACAAATTGAATTTTGGTTTAGTCATAAGGATCTCTTTCAAATTCTTTTTATGACAAAGAATCCATATTCAATTCAATTCAAACCATCTTTATTCAAGTTATGTAATGTGGAATAGTGTCAATAAGATCTATAATATAAATATTTTCAAGTCAATCCCTTACTACATTAAGCTATAATAAATGGAAATCTACAAAATGAACAACTCCTCTAACGGAATACAGTACTTTGTCTTGTAAGATATTCTTTGAGTTTACTACGGAACTTCAATGTGTCAGGTTCTTCTTTAATATTTGTGGGTATATATTTTTAAAATGTTGAACCTATAATTGTTGGTTTTTTTTTTTTTGAAAAATTCTAGCCGGTGCCATTGTTGAGTGATTTTATCTTTTTTCCTAGTGTCATACGAATGCGAATGATATGTATGTGTATGTGTGTGTATGTATATGTATGTATATGTGTGTATGTGTATGTATATGTATGTATATGCACACTTATTTATTGATACAGTAACTCACAATCGGGCGATTATTAAATTGTTACAACATTAATAATTAGTTAATATTTGTCTATTTTTAATTATTGAATTGTGCTTAGTTGTTTGTCTATTCGTATCTTTTCGTATTTGCTGAAATATATTTTTAGCAATAATTTAAAATAGTTGTTTTTCTCTTTCAACTTAGATATAGGCATTGCATTTATGTACAGCGTAGGTCTATTGCAAGCACCACGGGGCTAAGCACTGTTGACTGTTTTAGTTGTGTAATACTGAACTGTATATTGTGTTATTTACATGTTAGTATTGTAAAGCTAATCACCTTACTGGAATTGTGATTAGCTCTAATTCCTAAGAAGTATTGTATATTTTGTACGTGTTTTTCTTGAAGGAATAAATAAATTATTATTATTATTATTATTATTATTATATATTATTATTATTATTATTATTATTATTATTATTATTATTATTATTATTGGAGGTTCTGGCTATTTCCAAAACATACAAACCATAAACAGTGATAATATTTAAATTTTTAAAGTGTGGTCTAGCTGAGTCATCTTTTTTAGCTTTAACTCTATACTCTATCAGTCTGTGTCCTAGAGTGTGGTATAAGTTGGTATTGTGGGTAGCCCATATCACATATTTTAGTATACATTTATATGTACATTTTAAAATTATATTGCAATTAAACAATGAAAATTAAAAGGGCCATGTCCTGTACTTTTTTATTTTCAAAACTTATGAATATATAAGTTAAGAATAACAATAAATCATATTTGTTATGAATCTAGTAGAGTATATAAGATTATATATTTCAAGAACATATATATCATTAAAGAATACTACAGAAAGTAGTCTTCAGTTCGACCTTTCATGGAATGTTCAGTACTTAGAAACTGTCACAATATATTGTTACATGAAAATCTGGCAGCTTGAATGCAATCTCTGTAATGTTTCCAAAGAAAAAAAAAGTTAATTTTGTTTGTCCCACCTACAAATGATTTAATCACAGATATCTTTTATAATTCTAATGTAATCCTGAAAAATCTCATTTTATAGTGACGAACCAGAAATATAATATCTTTTAATAAGACAACTAACAAATTTTATAATTTCCACTGGTATTTATAATTTTGTTAACATTTGAATCAATTAACATATTTTAATTTCTACAATTTTTCAACACTTTACTGCGTTTCTGACTCAGTTCTTATCTCAATGATAATGTACAATGAATGCAAATAACAAATAAATAAACAAATATATGGATATTTTAGAAAACCTTCTTCGTCTTTACAAAAATGTCTATCCCTCAATAAATCTGTTAGGAAAAATTCTTAAAAATATCTGTGGCCACAGAAAATTATAATGAAATTTCCTAATTATTGTTGACTGCAGTTTAGTATAAAAATATAAACGTAAAAGATTAACAAAGTTGCAGGAACATTAAAATAAATCCGTGTATCATTAGCAAAATAACTCAATAATTGTAACAATCTTAAAATTATTCATTTCAATTTCTTATTTGTGCAACTATCTGGTGCGCCTCCTTCTATCTGTAATACTTCCTTTTCTGCACTCTCTCATGCTAATCCACGACTAGCAGCTTTAAACTGGACCTGCGCCTGGCATGCTCTCTTAATCTAGTCTAATGCTCCTCTATGGCACTCTTTCTAGTTAATACTCTACTTTTCTACTGTGTCTTTTCGTCTCGAAGTTACTGATATCTACTTCACCCACGGAACTTAGCTTGAATTCTTCTCTAATAATGCGCTCTAATGTTGTAGCTTCTATAACAACTTCTTGTTCTTCTTTGACTTACGCGTCTCTCATCTTTTCTTGCTCTCTTTCGTTGTGCTCTGGCTTCTTTCTGCTACTTCTTCTAGAACTGTATGCATGTATTCCTTTACTCATCATACTCTTCTTCTTTGACTCTAACTTTTTGATATGTCAGTATGACCCTCTCTTAACACATATCTCTGCTAGCTCACAACGGTCTCTAGTACTTTGACCACTCTTCATTAGAACCTCTCTCCTTCTCTCTATTTCTTTAATTTATTCTACTCTTATCTTCTCCTCTACCTCTCTTTTTCTGCTGTCTTCCTATCTGCTTATCTAAAGACCTCCTGTCTTAGCCTTATCTAATTCAGTCTTCTTTCTTGCTTACCCTGCCTTACTCTTACTCATGTGAAGCCACTTCTTCTTTTCTTCTGACTCTGGTCTGGCTCTCAGAAGTCCTACTTACTAGGGAAGTCTGGTCATGGCTCTTTCATTTGTTCTTATGGATATCGTGGCTAGCTCTCTTATGTCTTTTTTCTAAGACTACAGTATCCTTCTGCTCTCTCTGACTTAAGAAAAGCTTTTCTCATCTTATCTTATCTTTCTTCATATTTGGTCTACCTATAGAGCTTAGTTCTCGAAAATATTCTCGTTTCTTCTACTATTTCTATTCTGCTAATCTCTATCAATTCTATGGAATTTTTCGAACACCTTGTCTGGTTCTATTATACTCTCTAAACTTCTTGCTTCTTCTTTCTACTTATCAAGTGCTCTATTCTCCTTCCATGTTGGCATCATTTCTTCTGATTCTTTACATAGACTCTACGCGACCCAATAAAACTCTCCTTTCTCGCATCTAGGACTATTCTTCTCTTTCTGTCTACTAATGGGTATACTTGCTTTTCTATTACTCTACGCTTCTTTTCTCTACTCTTCTTCAGTCTCTATCTTAATCTTCCTCTCTACTCTACACTCTCTTAACTGGTCTTCTCTCGGTACTTATTCAAAACTTTGAAGCTTCTTTCTCTTCTCTCCTCTATATGCTGTACTTTTAGCCCCTTCTCTATCTGACTTCTCTTCTGTAGTAAATCTTCCTTCTCTCCTTCTTCTTTGCATTGCTGACTCTCTTGCTTGATAAATTAGAGCACTACCTCTACTCTTCGTTTCTATCAATAAGAGCTTCTCTATTTTGTCTTTAATGCTCTAACTTAACAGCATCTAATCTTTGACTTTCATCTTCTAATGCTATTATTTCTCATTCTCTATTCTCCTCTAACTACTTCCTCGCACGCCCACAGACCTTCCGTCCGATCCTATCCCAACGCCTCAACTCCCCCACCTCCACCCCCAGCTTTCGCTTCTTCTTATGATTAAAGTCTACTCTATCCCCCCCCGGACACTGCTCTCTATTATCACTACTTAGCTCTAGCTCTTACTTGAGTAAATTCTGATAAGCTACCTCAGGGTTACTAAGTATATCCTCTCCACTCTGACCTCTTTCTATGTTCTTCTCTTCTGTGATCGGATTTCTCTTATTATAACTACTTTCTCTCACTCTCTCTCCACTGACTGAGGTTAACTCTCTCTTCTTACTTTGCTATGCTACTGACTTACCTGCTGCATCCTCTCTAACTAATTACTCTGCTTTTCTTTTTATTCTCTACCTTTGGCTACAGGTAGGCTCCTTATAACTGTTCTAATGCTCGCGGCGCTAATCTGAAGTTCTTAATTCATGGCTTGTACTACTCCTTCTCGTGTCTTCTTCTCTTTAATTTACACGATCTCTATCTTCTCCTAGCTCTCTAAGCTCCTTCTTCTCTCTTTTGCATTCTTCTCTCAACTCCTTGTTGACCATTTCTCTTACCTATACTCTTTCTCCGTACCATTTCTCTTGTATTCTTCTCAAGTCTATCTACTTCATGTAATCTCTGGTAGCACTACTTCTATCTGCTTCGTACTCTTATATTTTCTTCTTGTATGTTTGGGTCTATTTTCACCTCACTCTCAACTTCGTCTCTTTCTACTTTCTCTAACTCCCCCACCCTCTGTACTGTTTCTTCGCGTCTCTCAGATGTCTCTGTCTACTCTGCCTGCTCTACTCACTGACTGGCTCCTTACACGACTCTATCCTCTCTATGTTCTGTCTATCACGCTTTACTTCTTCTAATTTCTTCATAACTCTTGCTCTATGCTTCTCGCTGTGCTACTTGCAGCCTCCTTCTTTAGATGTCAATGTTCTCTCTATCTATTCTTCTATACACTCTTACTCTCTGTACGCTCCTTGCTTCCTACAAACTCCCTCTATCTCTCTCTTCTATCGCGCAAGCTTCTTCCACACTTTTCTCTCTTACTCTTTCTTTTTTTCATCTCTACTCTTATGTCCTGTAATCTTCTAAACTCTCAAGTGCTGTCACCTGCTCTACATACTATGTTCTCTCTAATTGCTACTAATCTTCGCATTTTCTCTTGCTATATATTTCATGCTGCTCTGATCTGCTCCTTACACCTACTTCCTACATTTCTCTAATCATATAATCAAACATGAAAAAAGAAACAGTGTGGTTGGTCAATACAATGAAATGTTTTATTATTTTAGGTTTGTCTTTGAAGGAGTGGACATAGCCTTGAAACCCTCTTGTGCTGTCTTTATCACTATGAACCCCGGATATGCAGGCCCGTACAGAACTTCCCAGATAATCTGAAAGCCTTGTTTCGTCCTGTAGCAATGATGGTACCCAATTATGCCCTCATCGCTGAGATATCACTGTTTTCCTTTGGCTTTTCAGATGCAAAAGAGTTGGCAGGGAAGATTACAACCACTTTCAAACTTAGCTCTGAGCAACTCAGTAGCCAAGTAAGTTAAATTAAATAAAGTTAAGTTAACTTTATGTTAATTTATATTTAAATCAAATAAAACGGCAGCAAAACATGGGTTTATTGTTGTACTTTAATTTATATCCAGCAGGATTTTGTGAATCATGCACAGTAATTGCAATTTTTTTAAACAAGTGGTTCAATATCAATAGATGGCTTATGTTAGCTGCCAGTAGGGTAACAAAAAGAATCCAAGAATAAATTCTAGTTTTTTATTTATTATAACTCATAAAAAGTTAACATTTCATGGGGAAAATGCCTTAGCAGCATCATAAAACCAATTAATTAATCTTTAAGAATAAAATGGGAAAGTATGAAGACCCCTTGTTATTTTAGTAGGGATTAGAATAGTCATTATACCAGAGATACTAATTCAACACACCATCACCATCAACTTAAGGAAAAACATTAATTAATTGTTTTCCTACTGATTATGTACTTTTTGATAACATTTCACAACGAGTTCTCTCCTCATGTTTAATGTCTTAAATAATAGCATATAACTGTTTTTAAAATTTTTAAATGTATTTAATAAATAATAATTTTGCAATTACAATTAAGTGTGGTTTGAGGTCTTCTATTTTTAACTTGGTTTTCTGAGGCACAGTCCTTTTTCTGATACATTCTAAATTTAGTTTTTCAGATAGCTTAAAATAGTTTTCTGAAGACCTCATTTCTTGTAAAATTCTCGGGGTAGGTCCCCCCAACCCTTCCCTTTTGCTGGGGGTATACCATACCCCCCACACCCCTTGGAAGATTGCCTACCCCAAATAATTTTTCTAGAGCCGCCCCTGGACGCAACCTCATTTTTAAAGGTCTGAAGAAGGCAACGTCTAGTGGTTTTCACATATTAAGTGTTCTTTGGTGTTATAAAACAGAATGAACTTAATGTTGTATTTCTTGCATTTTTAAATTATACATGCAGATATTTGGTTTGAGAGGTTATCACAAACTAATACTTTTGTGGCATCTGTATTAAACTTACGGAAATACGGGAGGGCAATTTTACAAAACCAATTGTCAAAAATGTCCAAGGTAAACCATCCACTGTTGGACCTACTGTACACAGCACCAGTCGGGCCATTTCTGTACAGGTGTCATATAAATTACCTAACTTATAAGTAATATAAGGAGGGAAAATGTGCCTATCAGCACTCCCTGAAAACATCAATCAATCAGTCAATATTTATTTATACAGCAAATTATGTACAGAATGGTGTCATATTTTATAAAAACTAGGGATACAACAAAACAATTGTCTAACTACATTAATATATTTTAGATACCATATTACTGGTTGCTGAAAAACTCGTTTACCTGAATAAGATAAATGAGCACATGACAGAAGTGCTCGACTGTGAGCCATCTATAGTTCTCTCAGGATGCTGTGTTGCTCGTTTTACGAGCACTTCTTCTACCTTTATCGTCTGTCATATTTGTTTCATTATAGTTGACTAGTTGACCAAGAGCTCTTTAAAATAGCATGTCTTTTGTCTACGTATAAATCTGTTAAAAATTAACCTTATATATAAAATAGTTAGTAGGAAGCCCTATTCACAGACTTGCAGACACACTCTGCCAAGATTTTCGGTCATCTGTGGCCAAAATAAAGTCTACCTAACTTTCCCATATTCCCTTTTACGGCTAATGTCAGGGGGGCATCTTGGTACACCAAATTGTTCAGTAATTTTTCTTAATGGAACACCTTATTAACTCCTTCTACTGCCTTGGCTAGTGTTTCATCAGTATAGTCCTTTACTTTCATACCCTAATTGGCCTGTTGTAGTTTTGGGGCAATGTAGTAGCAGTGTGACCTGAAACAAGGTAAATAATGTAGTTACATGTATTTTATAATTTTATGTAGTATGAGAGTGTGATATGGGCTCACAAAGGTTTACTTATTTGTTGTAACCTTTGTTACCCCAGTAGCAAAACAGTTATAGAAAAATTATTTGCAAAAAATGTAATGCAGACAACATATTTTAGTTAGTTTTATGTGATTATATAAAGTTTGAGGTTATGAAACCAAACAAGTATAGTTTAATTCACCCAAAACTGCAACTGGGTTCAATCAAGAGCGTAGTTGGTTCAATCCCAGCTTCATGTGCTAACGGTTCTCAGTTCGATCCCAATCAGAGTCAATACATTTTGAGAAGGATCAGCTGATAACCACCGGCTGTTCATTTGTCATTGGGCTATTAATTAATCACACTTTCTAAGGAATAGTCGGCCTTAGTTTGTAACAATGACTACATTCGCTCATATACACTCATCACACTCATTCGAAATCCATATTCGCCCATATCTTGACAATCGGCGTCTTATGAATAAATAAATAAATGAAATAAATAAATAAACAAGTAATTAGATGTTTGAAAAATTAGTAAATTTAACTCAAAATTAAAAATGTATTACCCCTTACCTTGAAAAGATAACATTTTCAATAAAGTGTAGCAAAATCTGATATCAAAGAAAAAAACCACTTACAGCTAAGACTGACTCATTAGCTCAAATAGTGTTCCCAAAATCATAACTCATAATTTACTATACATTATCGCTTTTATTACCCCAGCAGTAGAGTTAACCCTTAATAACATATTCTTAAGATGTCCTATAGTTATCATTTTATAGATAGTGGGCAGTTTATTCAAATTTTCCATTTGACTTCATAGACCAACATTAATATATCATAGATATTTTCCTGTCATTGCTTACATATTACAACTAATGTTATATGTTGCATGTTGAATCTGTTGACCTGTTTTTGTTGTAAACAGTAAAAACGTACAAAGGCAGCAAGATTATAACTCAGACTCCAAATATCGGAGGCAAAAGTCCATTTAAGCCAATTTTAAGAATATAAATGTTGATTGAGGTACATTACATTTTTATATACTGTAGGTTCAATGATGTTATATTGGGGTTCCACACTAGTAAATTTTTCTTCCTTTAACTTCTCTAGATTATTTTTTAATAACAAATAATACTATACATTTAAATTTCCTAAAAATATGGCTTTGTATTTATTATTAAAAATATTACAGAAATAACGCATTAAAATAATCTTAGAATACCTCTGCATCAAAGTGAGTCTAAAACAAGATCATATCTTTCCAAAGACCTAACCATTTGAATAAGTAATTTAATATACCATTATTGATTGATAATCTTATCTTTGAATGAGTTTTTTTATGAGGTGATTCAAATCTTATGAGGTTAAAAAATTGAGACGATTAATATTATTTTAATATTTCAAGTGCTATATACTGGAATCAAACTGTGAAACGGCTAAAGTATGAAATAGAGTAATTGATCTCTGGTAACTATCCTACAACTAATTTTAAAGGCATGACATTTTTGAAGCAGTTACTTTTTTCGAACTCATAACAGTATAACATATATGTTTTGTATAACATACAACATTACAATAACATAACATATTATAAACAATAAGATTAATATTATTCCAGAAGTTGGAAATCAACATCAATATTAGTCTCAAGACACTCATTTAGGGAATAAAATGAGTAAATGGCTAGCTAACTAGGAATTTTGTTTTTAAATGGACACGGCGTCCGCTCAAAGGTTGCCATTGACGTGGACACTACTAGCTAAGTCTGGGGTGTCCATGTTGAATGGTAGTCAAGGTTCAGATGTTGTGTAGGGAAGAGAACTTTGTGTCAGATTTGTCAGTTACCTAAGTAGTTTGGATTCCACGTAAAGCTGTAAGTTCCTTGGTTGCCCTGATTATTGGGCTATTAATACATAGTCCATTCTGAGCTAAGTCGAACTCAGATAGTACCAATGACTACATTCGTTCATCTACACTCATTCACCCCTCATATTCGCCCATATCTCTAGTAGTGACGTCTTAGAAATGAATAATGAATAATATGTTCCATACTCATTTCAGTAGTCCAAGCCAATTCATAAAGTTTATGAAAGAATTTCAAACTGTACTTACGGTGGTATTGGCCCACCCATACTCATACAGTGATAATTGACCCATTAGTGTGGGTGCTTCATAACCATATGTATCCCAACTATAAAAATGGGTTATAAATGATGATAATGATAATGATATGGGCCCAAAACCATAATATGTGTTACTGTTAGAAAGGTCATGAAATAAGTGATAGGTAATGTAGTACTTCAGGTGAAATCAAGCAGTAAATATTTGCAGACAAACAAGAAGACACACAGACACATTAGCAAAGCTGGGAAGCAAGTCTGACAGTAGTTGACAAGTAACCATCATAGCATACTTGCTATGTCATATTGCTAACCTATAAAATTTAATATACTAATTTAATAATAAAAATTAACAATTAAAAAATGTAATATAAACTAGCAATAAAAAGGTAAACAATAGAAAATTATAAATATTTACAAAAACTAACAAGTCTACAGTAACATATTGGGAAAGTTTATCTTAATGGTAAAAGGATTGCTAGGGGTTCCGGTGGCTGAGTGGTGAATACGCTCGCCTCCGGAGCTTGAGGTTCCAGGTTCGATTCCCGGTCCAGGCGCTTTGAAATTTTCCTCTCAAGTATACTCCCGGTGTTGACTCAGCAACTTGAGGCGATTGGAAAGTTACGACTTGTAGCAAATCCTGGTCAAGAAAGCTGAAATTACGGCAAACGGGACCCGTCTTGCTGACCACATGTCACCCGGCCAAAAAGTCGTCCAGCATGCTCAAACTCTCAAAGGGTTGTTGTTGTGCACAGGAAAACAAAAGGGATGCTGTAGAAGCCAGCTATACAATATTTGTTTGAATTTTTTAAATGAGAGAATTTAGATTAGGCAAATTAAGAAATTTTAAATACATTTTTGAGGAGCTGATTGCCAAAAATGGTTCTGGCAAACTCGTATTTATACTTTTTCAACAAATTATTAGACATGTTATAATAATCAAAATGCTACAGGTTGCAATAAATTGACTAACATTTTAAATTTAAACTAGGATCATTATGACTTTGGAATGAGAGCAGTGAAGACTGTAATTGCCGTAGCTGGTAACCTGAAGCGAGAGAATCCGACAATGGATGAAAGACAAATAGTGTTACGATCTCTCCGTGATGTAAATGTACCAAAGTTCCTCAGAGATGATCTTAAACTATTTAATGGTGAGCACACTTTAATATACTGCTAGATTATTTTCTCTCTAATTGGGAAACTTAACGGAATTGTTAATTCAGATGTTTTCAAGTACTTTAATCATATCTACAGTTATCTTTATACATTTTGAAAAGTAAAGGTGAAAACTTAGTTTTATGGCTAATAAAGCTTATTTTAAGTTTTCAGAGGAAATACTTATAACTTCTGAAAGCCAATAACTTTTTCTCTGAATGATAAGTCCTGAGTGAGTTAGGATTTAAATTGGAGTAAAGCAGCTACATTTGATGCATTAAAGTAAGAATTGATCGACGATAATTAAGTGAATGATGAAATGTTATAATTAGAGTTTGATTATAATTAATACTTGGCCTTGCCAAAGCTCACAGTTGACAAACAGTTCTACAACAATATTATATAGAGTGGTTGGTTATGGTGTGTGCGTGCGTGTGCGTGTGCGTGTGTGTGTGTGTGTGTGTGTGTGTGTGTGTGTGTGTGTGTGTGTGTGTGTGTGTGTGTGTGTGTGTGTGTGTGTGTGTGTGTGTGTGTTGCGTGCGTGCGTGTGTGTGTGTGTGCGCGCGCGCGTGCGTGTACCATTAAATATTTTATAAAATTTAAACTATATATTCAAATTGTCCATTTTAGTTTGATTTTTAAGGTTAGAAAAAGTGTAAGGAAGGGCAAATGGGGGACCAAACTTCACCTTTTTGTAATTGTTATTTTTACAAATAAAGAAATGTTCTATTATATTCTACAGTAGAATTTGTGGTTGATAAGTATTAACAAACACTGTCTTAGTGAAGGAACTTGAGATATTGAATGACAATAATTCTTGAAAATATGATCAATCCTAATGTTAATTTATAAATATGAATTCACTCCAGGGCTGGTTTCTTAAATCGTGGTTCCCAAACCAGGCTTTTTTCCAGCTACACTGCCTGATTTGTTATGATCGAAAAAGATGAAATGAAATAACGTTTATTCCCCATAAAAATTTAAACAAAATTAACATTCAGATAATATTTTTAAAAAACACAATTAATCTATGATAAAATTTGCGTAAAATTGGATGAAAAGTTAATTGTAAATACAACCTTAAATTACAATAGTACAATTTACTACAACAATTTTGTATAAAAAGATGGGAAATGAGCCTACATGGGCAAGCAGCCTGTGCATAGGCTCAAGTTGTAAGTATTTTAACTTATGTATAGATGCTTTTTATGTGAGAACAGGATTAGAAAATAAAATTGCTTATTAATAAAAATGTGAGAATTAATAAAAAAAATGTAAAAGATAAATATGTTTAGAAGTACTATGGTTCGACTACTAATTTACAGAAGGACATAAGTGCATAGATAGTATTGACAGCTTTATCAGATAATGAATATAGCTTGGAAAGAGAAAAGAATGTAGTAATCTAGCTCCGCCTGTAGTAATCTAGATTCAAATATCATGTTTTTTTGACAAACATAACAAAACTAAAAAATTTGATTGTGGCAAAACCAAAATTGATTACTCAAAACTAAAATAGCTTCTTGAAGGGTATCCCCTCTACTACAAATGTCAATCGAAACATATTCTCCAGAAGTAAACCTGAATGTTCTTTAGCACTTTAGAAGACAAAAAATGACAGTCATAAGAAAAATAACACATTATAACAAACTTTCGTTCACATATCTTTTAAAATTGTATGTGGCTTATTACAAAATACATGCTCAGTATAGTTTTCTCTTGAAATCCCCATCCATACCAATACAGACCCCCTCTAAAACTGTCTTCTGACAATTTATCACTCTGAATGACCCCCTCTGTGGGCCTTTTCTACTCTCTTCCACTACCTTTTGGTGATCTTAGGGAGAACCGAAACTCATCGCTCCAAAACATTGAGCTCTATTGATCTGCAATTCAGTTTAAATGGTTACTAGCAACTCCAAAGAAGCTCTTTATTAGTGTGTCAACAGTTAAGAACCTGTAGTTGGATGAAGTCCTGCCTCCTGTAGTCTTCTTTGAACTGTCCGTTTGCAAACAACTACACAAACGGATCTTTATAAGCCCATTACGAACTTGAACAGCAGTATAGAATCGATTACGTAAATTTACAGAAAACAAAATGTTTATCCCATATACTTGTTGCTCTGGGAAAGCCTGATAACCATTTTCTTTCATGGCTTCCTTGACCCGCCGTTAGTCGCGTCTAAAAATATCACGCTGTTAGTCGCGTGTAGAGATCTTTTCTCACCCAACACTAAATTAAGTTATATATACTTTTTAATGTTATATTGATATATAATTTTAACACTGCGTTGGTCGCGGCCCCCATAATTACGTGAGTGGTTGCGCGTTCTACTATTGTAGAACATATGTTTTTTTTTTTTTTATCAACTTTTGTTCATCTTTATAAAAGTATAAGGGCTCGGTTGTGTAAAAATTAGTACTCAATGTTGTATTATTTATTTATTAATTTTATATGTAACTAACACAAGAAAAAAAAACAAATATTACAAAAGTGTTTTGATTGTAATACAAGAATATTTCTAACTGTAAAATTTCTATATCAATATATATAACCATTGATAAAAAGAACAATTATATAATGACACATTTAAAATCATTGAACAAATTCTTTTCCAGAAAACTTCTACTCAAAACAGTCATCACACACGCTTTTCTGATGGTCCGGGCACACCCATCTTTGACATTTTCCACACGTCTTCCTTGTTGATTTATTGCGAACTCTACCGCAAAGAAAACATTTTCCTACTCCAGCAACTTGTTCTCTAGGTACCGGAACTTCTTCAGGAATGCGAAGCAAAAGTCTTCCTCTTCGTCAAATCTCTTTTGGCAAAGTGTCCATGGCAATGCAGCGTCTTATTGCTGGTTCCATCAATTCAAACGCTAGATCCTTCAGGAACGTTTAACCATATTCGTAACTGTTCTCTATCACGTTCTGACATGTTTGTATATATTAATCAACAAATAAAATACAGAAAAACAAATATGTACAAAAAAACATTGAAAAAATATTTGGTACGCCAGTGGTCGCGCAATCTACAATAGTAGTACACTCCGAGATTTCACGATTTAGGGCGAGTACGTGACAGCTAGAAGAGTGAAACTAGACTGGGTTGTTGGGAGGGGTGTGGGGGAGAGGTACAGTGACGCTCAAGGTCTGAAGTGCTGCCAACCACTCTGGGTGAGAAAATAAATATACCTGTACTACAATAGTAGAACGCGCGACCAATGCAGTGTTAAAATGTATAACATGTTATCATAGTATATATCTTAAACTTATATTTTTATCAATTAACACTTGATAATATTTTTTATTCCAAAGCAAAAAATTAAAAAGTTGCTTTTTCATAGGCTTTTTAGGATTCTTTAGACATGAACTTTTTTATTATTATTTACTTTGTTACTTGATAATAAAGTTAGTAATATTTAAGGTACAGTAGCATTAAAAACACAATTTTACATTTACATTAATTCCACATTATTATTATAAAAAGAAAAAATACATTGGTAAAAACATGTTTATGACTTTATCCTTTATTACTCATTGTCCTTATTGAAACATTCGTTACAAATAAAAACTGTTGAGTGAATGTGCTCTTTACAAACCGGCACCTTGCATTCACTGCACTTGTTGGTTGTATACCTATTCTTTTTTTTGGGACAGTACTTGCATTTTGGGGGTTTACCATCTCCTTCATGATGCTGATTTTCAACTGCTGGTATTTCTACATTGCCGAGACAGTTTTTAATTTTTTGTTGAGTAGCTATAGTAAATGTTTTTATTTGGACTCGTCTGAGCAGGTGATTTTTGATCAATTTTTTACCTAATTCCATCAAAAAGACACGTCTTGATATGTTAGAATTAGTGTTTTCTCTAAAAATTACGCAAGCATTGACTGCACCCACATTTAACATGCCGTTGAAAACAGTGAACGGCCATCTTCGGCTTATACGAGAAACACAGTATTCTGTTTTCAGCCTGTCTACAACGTCTACACCACTTTTTGTAGCGTTGTAGTAAGTTATCATTTCTGGCTTTAGAGCATCTCCACTGTTTTCATCAATTTGATCGTTATCATGGAGTGTAGATAGTAATAGAACAAGTTTTTTTTCTTTTTTGTCCGGAATATAAGACACCATAGAGCAGTAGTTAGGTGGTCTTGAGAAAGCAAAAAGGGATGAACAATTTTGCCTTTCTGAAATATCAAGAAGCTCTTCTGGTATTTCACGTTTGTTTTTACGAAGTGTTCCAACTACTGTCAATTTGTGGTTGGCGTAGAGGTCATTTGCAAGAGGTATCGAAGTAAAAAAATTATCAAACGTTACATTACGCCCAGTACCATCAACAACTTTGATGCAACGCTTTACTACACTTGAAGCATCATTGGGTAAATCAAAAGGGCTATTTTTGGGTTGTTTACCAGGATAAATTTCCATGTATGCTGTGTATAAAATAGTGGAATCAACAGTAGCATATACAGTAGAAGTCCGATAATCCGGCACGTTCGGGACCGGCTCGGTGCCGGACTACCGAAAATTCCGGTCTATCGGGCGGTGCCCCTTTCTTTTAGTGTAGGCTTTGCCGTAAAACAAATGTATGTAAATTATTTACATACATGCATACATAAATCGCAATTATAAGAACAATTAGGTTAATAATTAAACTACAAATACAGTATAAAACAAAGCTTATTTTACATATGCAACAAATACAACAGATTATTTTACTTTTCAAATTTATACTGTAATTATGTACACGTTCTGTAAAACATATTTCACTGAGATTTAAAAAAGTCACGAATGTCTTTTTGTTTTCTTAACTTTTGGCATTTAGAATAAAATTCATTTCTAATGATATGTAAATTAATAATTTCTGAAGCACTGTAGCTAGTACTAGCCTCAGCAAAAGAGATAAACTTATTCAGTGATTCTGCAGCTTCTACCCAGCTGATTTTTTCCTTTTCTTCTTTTTCGGCATCTGAGTCACTGTCTTCAAGATTTTGAGTAGGCTGAGGGTTTACTACACTGTTGATAATGTCCTCATCGGTTAGTTCTTGTTCAACAGGCTCATTCTCGTCGATTAGAAGCCACTCTTCTACCACATCTTCAGGCAGTTTTTTCAAGGGATTGTCAGCACTTCTAACGACATCCAAAACTTTGGTCAGAGCTTCTTGATGGTTTTCTTCCTCATCAGTCTGTAGAGCTAGGTCAGATGCAGGGTTTGCAGCTGGCCAAAGTTTTCTCCAGCATTTTTGTAGTGTTGTATTTTTTACCTGGTTCCAAGACAGTGCAATAGCATAGACGGCATCTTTTACGGTAAACCTTTTTTGAAAATCAGTCACGTCACAGTCGGCATTTAACAGGCCTTGAATAAATGACCTTCTATAAAAGCATTTAAAATTTTGAATAACCCCTTGGTCCATGGGTTGAATCAAAGATGTTACGTTAGGTGGGAGCAGAGTAGCAACAATATTTCCAGAAACTAACTCATCTACTGGCGGGTGGGCTTTGCAATTGTCCAAAAGAAGGATGGCTTTAGTATCTTCTGGTAGACCAAGGCTTTTGAAGGATTCCTTGACCTGAGGCACAAAGTGGTGAAGAAACCAGTCTTTAAAGAGGGCGGCAGTCATCCATGCATTTGATTGAGCATCGTATTGGACAGGCAAGTGTGTAACATTCTTAAAAGCCCTGGGATTTTTAGATTTACCTATCACAAAAGGGGTCACTCTGTGGTTTCCAGACGCATTAGCACAAAGCAAAACGGTTAATCTGTCTTTGTTTTTTTAAAACCCTTGGCTGCTTTCTCTCCTCCCCCAGCTAGTGTAGATGTTGGTAAACATCGCCACAATAGCCCTGTTTCATCAGCATTATAAATCTGTTCAGGTGTTAAATCAGCCACAATTTTCTCAAACTCGTCTTTGTATTTTTCTGCAGAGTTTTGGTTTGCTGAAAGTGTTTCTCCAGTTACATCAAGTCTTCGAATTCCATGCCGAAACTTAAAATTTCTGAGCCAACCATCAGAATAATTACATTCACTTTCACCAACTCCCAAATCTTGGCCGAATTTCTTTGCCTTCTCAATAATCATTGGCCCTGTTACCGGCTTTCCTTCAGAACGTACTGCACTAAACCATTTGAACAATACACTATCTAGCTGTTCCAGTTTTGGTTTTTTTAATGTTTGTCTAGAAGCCAATTTTTCAGTTGTTACCGATTGAGAAGCAAACTTCATTAGTTCATGTTTTTGTTTTTTAATGTCATAAATAGTTGATGAGCCAATATTAAACTCATTCATTAAAACATTTCTATTTTCACCTTTTTCTAGCCGTTTGATGATGTCTAGTTTCTGATTGAGAATCAGTGTTACGTGTTTTCGTTTCTCTCCTTTTGAACTCGAAGGCTTAGGTTTTGAAAACATGGTCACTGTACAGTTAGTTAGAACGAAACTCAGTTTGTTTGTAAACACTTTCAAAAGTTACGTACGTCTCTACAGATGTACTGTATTACAGTAGAGAGTACTGAGACACAGTTTACTGTGATGTGAAAGGACACAAAACAACAACAACGCACACAAACAAAAATGACTTGGACGCTTCGTGATTAATTAACTGTGCTGCACTGCACCTGTATTTGTTGTGACGGCTGAGACTAGCCGGCCGGTTTCCGAATAATACCGAGCGCTTCCGGATGATCCCGAACTATCCCGAACGCTTCCGAATAGCTCTCGAGCGTTTTTATTTGCTTTAAAGACACACTTTTCGAGAAAACCAAAAAATTTTAAATTTTCCGGAGCGATGCCGGACTATCGGGCATTCTGGACTGTTGGATGCCGGACTAATGGACTTCTACTGTATCTTGATTCCATATCGACATGGTTTACTCTTCATGTAAACTCTAAATTTACACCGCCCTCTGAATGGTTCCATCATTTCATCTATAGTCACATTCTCACCAACACTATAGCTTTCATCACATATTTTTACGAATTCATCGAAAATTTGACGGACAGGGGCTAAATTGTCTAATTTTTTTCTTTGAGCATGACTAGTTTCATCATCAAATCTTAGTGCCTGTGACAATAATCGAAATCGTCGCTGTGACATAGTGGCGATAAAAATTTCGGGTGCTGTACCATCTGTTCACCATAACTCATCCAAATTAATGTGACTGTTTTTCTTGACACCAATTATGTACATCAGCCCAAGAAATGCAGACAACTCTGTCTCATCGGTCAGCGGGCAATCCCGAAATCCCCTGCGGTATTTTTTGCTCATAGTAGTAATTCTTTGATTAGTAAATCTTACAATATCACTTAGCATACTATCACGGAAAAAGTTTTTCCAACAATCAACCACTGTCTCGTGCTACTCTTTTTACTCCCGGCAATTTTGTAATAATATTTTGAGGACGAGTCTTAGTCGTAGTGGCTGTATGGTACATGTTCCATAACACATCCTCCTTTTTT
>JAQJVL010005502.1:0-34953 GCA_035578905.1 Stictocephala bisonia | reverse complement strand
AAACTTATGGCCCAAAGATTGGACCTTGATCAGTTGATATCAAGGTCAAATATATCAACTTGATTCCTAGGAGATCCCAGCATTGGACCTAGGAATTCGCAGTCCCAAGGAATGGCGACGCAAGCAAATATTTTATTCTTAAGACTTTTTTGGGTCATTTATTAATGTGGCCGTTCTTCAAACTGCTGAGTCACCGGTGGAAAGTTGTCAGCCCTGTAGTAAAAGTGCAAAGTTACCGTCAGCGGGCTAAAACATACGGTCCGTGTTTATGTTATGATGAGGCATGACAAACAATGTACATTTAAGGTTCATTTTAATGGACCATGAATTGATGTTATGAGTTTTTTAATGTAAAATCATCAAGATTTACATTTTAAAATATCACATATTCAACTGTAAAATACAAAAATAAACTTATGATTCACTAGATACACACTATAAGATGATATTTCAAGTGTTGTAATGCGATCATTACAAGGGCCAAAGTGTTTTCGTGTACTTTTTCACCTCCGCCCAAAATAACCTAGCAGAATCAGTGGCAGACGATGTGTAATGCCATGCTGGCGGAAGGACATCTAACGGTCATTTCACAACCGATCCGCACGACTGGATGTACCTACGTTAACCAGGCTAAGTCCATAACTGGCGTGAATGGGCAACAGAAATTAACTGAGCATGATGGATGGACTCAGTCAGATAGACCGGCGGTGGCACACTTAATCCAGACAGAGGAAAGTGCTGGGTGTCTGGCAAAAATGACATCTGGTTTGATGAAATTTGGAGGGTAGTTAGCTTTTGTATTATACGTAGAGACTCGCTAAGGAAGGATTTCTATAAATCCCATTCCAAAGGGGTAGAAACAGCCCCTCAACCTTTTATTTTTTTCCTCTCCGATAAGAGTTAAATTGGCATTAATTTAATAATTTATCTTAAACAGCTGATAAAGCAAATAAAAAACGACATAAACGCTTGACTAGTTAGGTTTTCATTGTGAAGTGGTTAGACTGCACTAGAGCACTACGTTGAACGGCCCTAATGTAGCCTAACAGGGTCGTGAAGACTATAAACCGTGGTTATTCAGGAGAAGGGCAGCAGGCTGCGCTTTTAAATTGATCTGATGGTATAGAGAGAACCATGGTGAGAAAGATAAGAAAGCACACAGTACTAACCCGTAGGGAAGCAAAGGGTGTCAGCTAGTATATTTATAACTGCCACCAAGGTGTTCACTGCGGGCATTAAAAAGCGACCTCAGTTTCGTTTTTCTCTGTGGTTTAATTTAGTTAGAAGATTTTCATGGTGAGAAATATAAGAAAGCACATAGTACTAACCCGTAGGGAAGCAAAGGGTGTCGGCTAGTATATTTATAACTGCCACCAAGGCGTTATAAAAAGCGGGCATTAAAAAGCGACCTCTGTTTTTTTTTCTATGTGGTTTCATTTAATTAGACATTTTACTACAGCCTATAATAATTATAGTTGCCAACGATCTCAGAAACTGAAAACAACGATCCATGCACCGATAACAGGAACCGGTAAATGCAAAGGCTAGGAAAACGCCAAAAACATGAATTTCTGTTCAAGGATTCGGGCCTTAATAATGATTGTACCGTAACACTTGAGGCAGTTGATCATTAGAGAATTTGGTTAAAAAAAATCAAGTATTTTTGTAATTTTTAGAGTTAAATATATGTAAAACTTAAGAAGTAATTTGTATTCTTGATAATTAAAAAAAACCTCATAATATTAACTTATGGTCCACTAGAATGGAACTTTAGTAATCATACAGTGTTCTCTATAACTCAACATAACAATAAACACGAACCGTACAGTTGATATAGAACGGCATGTTCAGCCAGCTGACGGTAAGATTGTATGTCTACTACAGGGCTGTTGACTTCCCAGCGGTGACTCGGCGGTTGGGGAAACGGCCAAAATTGCATCAAAGCCGTGCCCCATAATCTCGTTCCTATAAAACAGAACTTTCAAAAAGTGCGAAATCTCGATTTAACCGACTAACATTAATCGAGTGATTTTAAGTTGATTCACACTCGACTGTTTTTTATGTTCGACTTACTTAACATAATCGACAACAATTAAAAGTGCAGCTTGTTATCAAATCAAATAGGCCCTTATTGAAGGTTTGTTTGCTTAAAACAAAGTTTTTTCGTCGACAAAAGTTAGTACCTGTACAGGAGACGCCACTCTCCCTTTATGGGAGAAAGTTAAAGTGTTCGGATTCCATATTTCAAGGGGAAACAACGGCAATTAAACTAATCCAGGACGTGTTGCCCGGATAGCGATTAGTAGGAATGATAATGGAGCATATTTAATAGCCTCGTTGGGAAAGCATCGTTAGATAGCTATTCCCTATATAGTTTTGTAAAATTATACAATAACATGGTACAGTATAATTCATGGTGGCTTCTGGTATAACTAATGGTGGCTGCTGGTATAACTAATGGTGGCTGCTGGTATAACTAATGGTGGCTGCTGGTATAACTAATGGTGGCTGCTGGTATAACTAATGGTGGTTGCTGGTATAACTAATGGTGGCTGCTGGTATAACTAATGGTGGCTCCTGGTATAACTAATGGTGGCTGCTGGTATAACTAATGGTGATTGCTGATATAACTAATGGTGGCTGCTGGTATAACTAATGGTGGCTCCTGGTATAACTAATGGTGGCTCCTGGTATAACTAATGGTGGCTCCTGGTATAACTAATGGTGGCTGCTGGTATAACTAATGGTGGCTCCTGGTATAACTAATGGTGGCTGCTGGTATAACTAATGGTGATTGCTGATATAACTAATGGTGGTTGCTGGTATAACTAATGGTGGCTGCTGGTATAACTAATGGTGGCTCCTGGTATAACTAATGGTGGCTGCTGGTATAACTAATAGTGGCTGCTGGTATAACTAATGGTGGCTGCTGGTATAACTAATGGTGGCTGCTGGTATAACTAATGGTGGTTGCTGGTATAACTAATGGTGGCTGCTGGTATAACTAATGGTGGCTCCTGGTATAACTAATGGTGGCTGCTGGTATAACTAATGGTGATTGCTGATATAACTAATGGTGGCTGCTGGTATAACTAATGGTGGTTGCTGGTATAACTAATAGTGGCTGCTGGTATAACTAATGGTGGCTGCTGGTATAACTAATGGTAGCTGCTGGTATAACTAATAGTGGCTGCTGGTATAACTAATGGTAGCTGCTGGTATAACTAATGGTGGCTGCTGGTATAACTAATGGTGGCTCCTGGTATAACTAATGGTGGCTGCTGGTATAACTAATAGTGGCTGCTGGTATAACTAATGGTGGTTGCTGGTATAACTAATGGTGGCTGCTGGTATAACTAATGGTGGCTGCTGGTATAACTAATGGTGGCTCCTGGTATAACTAATGGTGGCTGCTGGTATAACTAATGGTGGCTGCTGGTATAACTAATAGTGGCTGCTGGTATAACTAATGGTGGCTGCTGGTATAACTAATAGTGGCTGCTGGTATAACTAATGGTGGCTGCTGGTATAACTAATGGTGGCTGCTGGTATAACTAATGGTGGCTGCTGGTATAACTAATGGTGGCTGCTGGTATAACTAATAGTGGCTGCTGGTATAACTAATGGTGGCTGCTGGTATAACTAATAGTGGCTGCTGGTATAACTAATGGTGGCTCCTGGTATAACTAATGGTGGCTGCTGGTATAACTAATGGTGATTGCTGATATAACTAATGGTGATTGCTGGTATAACTAATGGTGGCTGCTGGTATAGCTAATGGTGGCTGCTGGTATAACTAATGGTGGCTGCTGGTATAACTAATGGTGGTTGCTGTTATAACTAATGGTGATTGCTGGTATAACTAATGGTGGCTGCTGGTATAACTAATGGTGGCTGCTGGTATAACTAATGGTGGCTGCTGGTATAACTAATGGTGGTTGCTGTTATAACTAATGGTGATTGCTGGTATAACTAATGGTGGCTGCTGGTATAACTAATGGTGGCTGCTGGTATAACTAATGGTGGCTTCTGGTATAACTAATAGTGGCTGCTGGTATAACTAATGGTGGCTGCTGGTATAACTAATGGTGGCTGCTGGTATAACTAATGGTGGCTGCTGGTATAACTAATGGTGGTTGCTGTTATAACTAATGGTGATTGCTGGTATAACTAATGGTGGCTGCTGGTATAACTAATGGTGGCTGCTGGTATAACTAATGGTGGCTGCTGGTATAGCTAATGGTGGTTGCTGGTATAACTAATGGTGGCTGCTGGTATAACTAATGGTGGTTGCTGTTATAACTAATGGTGATTGCTGGTATAACTAATGGTGGCTGCTGGTATAACTAATGGTGGCTGCTGGTATAACTAATGGTGGCTGCTGGTATAACTAATGGTGGCTGCTGGTATGACTAATGGTGGTTGCTGGTATAACTAATGGTGGTTGCTGGTATAACTAATGGTGGCTGCTGGTATAACTAATGGTGGTTGCTGTTATAACTAATGGTGGCTGCTGGTATGACTAATGGTGGTTGCTGGTATAACTAATGGTGGTTGCTGGTATAACTAAATCCTCCGAGTTAAGAGATTTTTACTTCGACTGTTACATCTATGACACCGATCGTAGAGATAAGGGCGAACATGAGGGGTGAATGAGTGTGATGGTGTAGATGAACGAGTGTTGTCATTTTTTGCTAACTAAGGTCATCTGTTGCTTAGGAAGAGCCATTTATGAACAGCTTAATAGCCAGGGCAACTAAATCAAATCAAATTTATAACGGATCCCAATTTAATGGACTTCGGATATACGGACAGGGTTGCAGTTATATTACAGTATCTAAATTGTTATACAGCTTTACATGGAATACGAACCACGTAGCTTAAGTCTGATTTTCAGATTGATATCGACAATCCTGACACTCAGTCCTCTTCCATAAACAGCATCCGAACACTGACTACCATGGACACTCCAGACTTCTATATTAGTTTTTACATTGATGGCAACCATTGAGCTGCAGACGCCGTTAGTATTAAGAGGACCGAACACAAAAACTATCGCCTCAATCTCTACAACACTTTGACCCCAAGTAGCTGAATTACAGCAATCTGTAGTCATTGATTACAGCAATCCGCCACTAAAATAATATTGCTGGCACTGTTGCGTAACTATGTAATCCAGCTACTTAGGGGTTGTTGGGGATAGGGTAAATAGATGTTCAGCTCTATGGTTGCCTTCGAGCAGGACGTGGGGTGTCCGTTTGGGATGATGGCCAGTGTTTGGTTGATGTGGTGAATATAAGGGAAAAAACTGATTATGAAGCTATTGAAGCTTATCAATTAGTTGAAAGTCATACTATCACTGCGTGGTTCGGATTCCACGCTAATCTGTAGAAAAATTGACCGTAGTAACAATGACTACACTCATTATATAGGCATTCACCATTTATATTCGGCCATAACTTTACAAACGGCATCTTAGTAATAAATATAAAAATAAAATAACACTGATGTATATAATACATTTCTCAATCAAAATATCGATAAATAAAGACAAACCACTTGACCGACAAAGTAAACTGATTCGACAAAATGTATGATTGAATCAGAACTGATACACACCCTCATTGTCGAGCGAAGAGTGACAGTATTATCTTATCTTATGAGTGTTATGAAATGCCCACATTCACTTGAACAATGTGGGTGTTATAAATTGTTTATAGCTTACTCCATTGTAAAGTGCATTTATTTCTGTATACTGTCACCAGTTTGTATCAGCATTGATTACAATGGAATAACACGTAGAAAATTTAAAGTGGGAATAAAAATAAACTACGCATAACCCAGCTTGATTAATCCGGAAAGATTGATCATTCATTCATTAGTAAGACGCCGATCGTCAAGATATGGGGGGCAAATGAGTGTTCATGGACGAGTTTAGTCATTGTTACTAACTAAGGTCGTATGTTCCTCAGAAAGAGATATTTATTGATAGCCCAATAGCCAGGGCAACTAAGGGACCAACAGCTTTACGTGGAATCCTAACAACATAGTGTTTGTCTGATTTTCAGCTGACTGATAAGCCTGACACTCAGTTATCTTCCCTTCACAACATCTGAAACTTGACTACCATCACACCTAGACACCCTAGATTTCTCTGGTATTGTCAACGTCGATGGCAACCATTGAGCGGTTGCCGTGTCTGTATTAAGAGGACAAATCATATAACCAATCGCCTACAATCTCTTCAACACTTGATCCCCAAGTAGCTGGGTTACAACACTGCACCACTAGTGACAGGATTGCGAGGGAATCGAGATTCTACCAAACTTAATTAAAAACATAGCAAATTCATTAATTAAATAATCTTTCCTAATCTATGCATAGCTCTTTATTTAGTGCATTACAGTAAAATGTCTTAAAAAACGTTCTGGGGACAGTAGGCCTACATTTGAAAATAAATAAAATAATATGGGGTGTTCCTTTTAAAACGCAACCCATGATTTGAAATGGGTTGAATTTTAAAACAATAATCTACATACAATTAACAATAGGCCTTCATATAGTTAATACAGTGGGTACAGTAGACTGTTCGAAAGCATCTAAATAAAACAAACGATTTTGTTTTAAAATATTCCTCCACAATAAACATTCTCTGGTCTTTGCTTAAAATCATGTTTCTAACCTCAACTAAATGACATTGTACGAAATCCAAATAAAGTGAACAACAATGCAACAATGTAAATCAGCTGATAGCCAAGGAGAAGAAGAACCAGAGCTACCAACCTATGAGCTTGTAATTATCTTAAACCTTCATTTTCTGTGCTTTTAAATAGGGTTGCGTTTTAAAAGAAACATCCTGTACATGCGACAAAAAGAATCCTATATTCCAAACATGTCCTAAAAATGTCAAAGAATTAACTAGTCAAATAATTACAAAATTAAACTCTTTGAAAACGAAAACTAAGCTCAATTGGCTAAAATAATGTAGGAAGACATAAAAGAACCGATTAGTATACTGTATAACGCAAGAACACGCATACAGCAAAACAAGGACATGACATTTAAAAAATTCACAAATAAGAATCCAAATAGAAACCAATAAAAAGACTCCCACAAGTATTCTTAAAGGAGGAAAGTAAAAAATATCTCGGACACAAAAAGCATCCTGAGAAAATGAGATGTTAAATAACATAAAAGACCAAAATCCAAAAACTCAAGTGGTCTAATGAAGAATGTAAAAAATAAGAAATAAAAATAACAACACAAATAAAAATACCGTATCAGGAAACAATAATCGTGCGACCATATAAAAAAAGATAAGGAAGAAATAAACAACAAAATAAAAATAAAAATAATAAAAAAATCGCCCTTGAAGAAATATGAGTAATGGTATTGTTCACAACGATTTCCGCACGTAAATATGACACGATTCCACAAGACCTTTACATAAATAAACAGGATGCACCTCTTCAAGGTTGTCCTGACTTTATTCCCAAGACAGGTACCAGGACTGGTATCGTCATCAGTCCTGACTTCTCAAGGATACACTCATCATCTGAGAACCATGCAAGGTCATCTGGGTTCGCAGGAGTGCAGAAATATAGATGAGGAGTGGTTTCATTCGTTTGTGAATCCGAGGATGATAAACATTGTATACCAGAATCTATGACTACAAACTTGTGTTGCGTGATTTTCACTTGACCGAACTTCATGATCAATCCGATTAACAACAATCATCAACTTTAGCCAAAAGAAGGAATAGGTTTGGTGTGCGATACCAGATCTTTCGTTGTTGGACTTCAACCCAGATCTGAAGGACATTTTTGCATTTTTATGCCTAACAATTCAACACAAAGAACTTAATATACACTAAGCTAGTCCTTTCTTCGGTCTGAATTTATTTTTCAAAGCAACAGAGAGAAAACACAGGTCGCTTTCTTAGGGTTGCAGCGAACGCCTCAGAAACAGTTTGTACTAATTCATAAATTTATTAATCTGTAGTAATAATTACTACGTTTATTCCTGAGGACCTGGAGGGGAATAAGGGAGGGACTGACTAGGGGCTGGCCCTTCCTTCTGCCTTACGAACTGCTCAACACCCATTTAGCGCACTATTGGATGCGACCTCTGTTTCTTATTTTAATGTGGCAGTGCTTATTTTAAGCCAACACCATAATAGACTTATACTTTATAGCGAAATACAGAACACTTTTAACTTGATATTTCAATTCTTTATTTATTTTCAGCGTTTTAAGGGGGTCGTTTCACTTCAAGAAAAATGCCAGAATCGTGGCTTTCTATTTCGAGAATGTCGTCCATAATAATGATCGTATCGCAATAAAATAAGTGTCATTTGAAAAACCAAGAACTATTTTAGTGAATCTTGTGATTTTTGTAAAAATATTTGAGTATTTTAATAATTTTTTTCAGTTATGAATGAGAAACTTTAAATGTCATCCTTGACGATTTTAAATTAAATACTTATAATTTTCAGCGTCCACTAGATTTAATCTTTTTTTTATAATCATACAATGTTTACTATAACTCATTGTCACAAAAAACACGCACCGTACAGTTGAAATAGAACAGCTTGTTTTAGCTCGCTGACGGTAAAATTGTATATCTATCGACTTCCCAGCGGTGATTTGGCAGTTTGGAAAACGGCCTAAAACAGACTTAACATTCACACAAAATGCTTTTAACAGGACATTACAATTAAATTTGTTTTCATTATTTTCTTTCCTTGACGAAAAAAGTCAAATAATGAGCATTTGTAAAAGCCTTACCAACTTTCATTATTTCATTTCACTTAAAGTTCTCAATTTACTTAGTAAGCTTTTTTTAAAAGTTCGAATCAGTTCAATTAATTTATTATATTGACTAGGCCAAGGTGATTTAGGTCTTCCGTCTCCAGTGGTGAAGTGCAGGCAAATTGGTGAGATGACCTTGACTACACCGAAGGTCAAAGATAACGCGACGCAACAATAGTTGGTGAGAACGGCCGACCGGGTTGTTGTATATATTGGTGGGTAATTGCGTTGCGAACAGCTGTCACAGGAAGTACAAGTATTGTTGTACGGCTGCCCACACGGCATTGTCCGTCCACCAAAGGGATACCTTGGCAGGATGACTTGCAGGACTGGGAATAAAATCACTTCGTTTCATAATTTACCTTTAGTAAACGCCCCAAAGGATACACAAAGAGCTACGCATCTGTGATTTGTAAATTTGATGATGTTGAAGTACTATATGATAGGATGGAAAGGATTGTTGGACATTTTCCATTATTTCGTGAAGTAAAACTACACAACGATTCGACTTGTTACATCCACAGAGAATAAAAACACAGAGGATATCTTAAGAGAGCTCTAAAAGAGAGGGAAAATATAGTAGTCATGCGACACTGGCGAGAGAAGTTGGAACTACGTCCAGTTAATTGGGGCGAAGGAAGATTTACTCCGCTGGCCAGAGTGCAATGTAGTTCCTTAATAATTTCCTGTATAGAAGTTTTCGTAGTATTTACAACCGGAAACGCCCAATTCCCCCTCTCCTCAATCACCTCGTTGATTGGCTGCAGCGAACACCACAATGGCAGTTACCTCTAATGCAGATCTTCGTAAATTTGTAGTAACAATTACGTGTTTCGTAGATAGTTTGAGGGAATAAGGGGAGGGACAACGGTGCTGGTCCTGTCATCTGCACGGGAAATTGAAGAAGTGCACTATTGGCTGCGCCCTGTTTCTTTCATCTCTGTGGTATAATCCGTCTTTAAAAAATACTTTCTTTTCGGCACTAGTGGAGCAGTACTGTAACCAAGCTACTTGGGGACAAAGTTTTGTGGAGACTGTAGGTGATATGTTCTATGCTCAGTTCTCTTAATGCCGACATGCCGTTCGCTCAATGGTTGCCATCGACGTGAACACTACAAGAGAAGTTTAGATGTCCATGTTGGGCAGTAGTCTGTGTTCAGATGTTGTGAATAGGGGAAACTGAGTATCAGGCTTGTCAGTTAGCTGACAATCAGACCAAAAGTACGTGGTTTGGATTCCACGTAGTAGGTCCCACAGTTGCCCTCGCAATTGGGCTATTAATTAATAAATATCCCTTTCTGACCATAAGTCAAACTCAGTTAGTAACCAGACTACACATGTCATCCACACTCCTGTAATCATTCATAAAATATACTCGAGGTTCTGTAAGCGTCTCATATATAAGAACATTAACAATTAGAATTAAATAAATTTAAATTTAGCTCCTATTACTGGTATTAGTTTAATTAATGCAATAGTTTAAACCCTTAAATAGCTGATAAATAAAAACATAAACATTACAAAAATATGTATGTTATTTGTAAAAAATAATAACAACAATAATGCATATGTGGTTTAGAAATTGTTAGTCAATGTTTAAAATATGTGTATCGAAGCACGTAATTAAATACGCGCGGTTTTTTAAACGTTATTATTTTGTACTCTTTAATCTACGTTATTTTAATAACGTTATAATTGAATAACACTCGAAAGGATAAACGCCCTTAAACTATTATAAAATAGGGGTGGATAACTACAGAGGTGGCAAACCGTGTCTAAATAGCTGGACTACAACAGTACGCCTATAGTGTTCACCCGTAGGGATGGCATATATTTTCAAAATATAGATATACCAAACATCGATATTACGATAGTATCGATATATCGCATAACCGATATGTCGGATTATAAATGATTTACCTGTTTAAAACTATGCAACTCTCATGTCATGACCAAAAATACACTCATATTTTGAAAATAACGTTAATATTTATTGATATGATATCTCGAACCAATACATCGATAGGGCCAATACTATCGTAAGAAAATATCGACATATCAAATCAGATTTAACGATATTTCCGATATATCGTTGCCATGACTAACTGTCGGCGACCCATGTCAACGTTACCTAAGGGACGTTCGTTGTCGGGGAAGCACGGAGGTCCCGAGTGACCTGCGGTGTTACGTAGTCACCGGACAAAGGTGAGAGCTGAGCGAACAAGAGGAACAGCTCTGGTTGTTTGCGATAGCTGATGCCCTTGCATCAGCTGTGAGTCCCGACGCGGTAAGTGTAAAGCAATGTTTATCGTGGGAATTATTTTAAACGCTTGTATATGGATGTGTTTAGATACCACAGTAACTTTGTGTGGAAGTACATTTTATGGCCGCATAGTTTCGTATTGTTTACAATTTTTTGTACATTCGTGTTCCTCATTATACAGGATGTCCCGAAAGTAAAGTGCCTAACTTTGGGAAACGGTTATATAGGTCAAAATAATTAGAAAATCTAGAAAATGTTTGTTTCGAAAACGCTTCCCTGATATCCACCATTTTGTTTTTTCACAAAAGAATTGTTATCTTCATGTTGGCTTCATTGATATTCGTGAAACTCACTATGCGCGTTAAGATAATAAAGATAAATTTTATAAAACAAATCAACTTGATTCTATTTAATTTTTCAAAATGGCGATCATTTTAAATTTGTAAACGGAAACCCGGGAAAACGGAAAAAAATGAAACAAATGATTGAGTAAAATGTTTTTTAGATAATTTTATTACCAATATGTCAGTATACAATGATAATCATACAAAAATAACCGTGACACATTCACATTTGTGTTGAGAGGCAGGAAAAAGCCATTTGTTTTTAGCTTTTTTGTTGCCTCTCAACACAAATGTGAATGATTCTTGGTTATTTTTTGTGTGATTATCATTGTTTTTATACTGACAGATTGGTAATAAAATTATCTAAAAATCCGTGTACTTAGAAATTCTTTGTATTTTTTGCCGTTTTCCCGCAATTTCCGTTTAAATTGCTGCCTTTTTGAAGTATTAAATTTGATCAGGTTGATTTTTTCCCCTAAAATAAACCTTTACTATGTTAAGATACGTAGCGAGTTTCATATAGATCGGTTAAGCCAATTTGGAGATATAAAATCGTTTGTTAAAAAAAAATAAATAAATAGTGGATATCTGGTAAACGAAGCGTTTTTGGAAAAAACGTATTCAGAATTTTCTCTTTATTTTGGCCTATACTGTATAACCATTTTCCGAAGTTTGGCACTTTACTTTTGGGACACCCTGTAAAGTGTTTTATTTAAAATTATATTGTTTTAGATTGTCGCAGTGTGCATTTGACAACAATGCCCGACAAAACTTCACACAAACCTCACTATCAAGTCAGGAGATTCATTAGATGGAGTATAGTTAAATTTTTACTTTCTCCCACATGTGTTAGCATGGAGAAAGTATTGTGATTGTCTAAAAAAAGTTTTTTACAAGGTGGTCTAAAAACCCATTTTAGGTTCCCCTGACCTCAAAAAAGTGTTTTTTTCGAAAAAAAGTTTGGTGTCTGCACGTATGTGCGTCTGTCTGTGTTTATGTGCACTTCGGTGGAGACCAAACGGATACACATTTTTATTAAATTTGTTATGTACGTGTATTTAGATAATATCTCCGGAAAATTCTTTAACTTTTTTGACATTTTTGTTTTTTTATGGGTAAAAAACATACAAAAATGGAATTTGTCTCAAAACGGCTCTAACGATTTTGATTAAATATTCAGGAAAGATGTGAATTACAATTTAAAATATTTTTGGTAAAAACCGCATGTCTTTAACTTGACTAGTTTTCTAGTTATGGCAAAAAAACATATTTGGGAATCAAACTAGTAATTTTCAAAGTTTAGATTTTTAGATATTTTAGTGTTTATTATGGGAGAAAGATTGTGCCTACTCTTTGGTACCATTGATTTATTCAAGCGTCTACTTAAGGTCTCACGCGACGAGAATTTTTAACCTATTTGGTCCTTGCCTTTTACTTGTTTTTTACTTGTTAGCAAAAATCAAAAGCTAAATGTTACGAAGATCACTCAAAGCCAGCTAGCCCGTCACATATAGCAGTCCAGTGGACACTGGGCCAATCCAAACAGATGGTATCTGACCGGGGAATTGACTCGACTCAATGAGTGCCGGGCCAGGAGGTCGCCGGAGTTTTGAGTCATTCACACCAAATAGCTCATCATTTGAACGTCACAAAGACATTTCTGATCATTACTGTATTACTCAAGTTAACAGCTGTGACGTAAACGATTACAGAACGGAACTTAAAATATAAATGTATTGCATCGCTTTGGACAAGCCGATAGCCGAGCGGTCAGGACTTATGAGGAAAAAAGAGGTGGTTCGGCCGGCATAAGAGACAGCTGAATTCCACTCGCAGCGCTGGATGTACGTCTGATCTTATGTATTTTTAAGACTTCCTGCGTGGGCCAGATCTGGCTATTCGAAAATAAGTAAAATATGTCTAAATGTTTGGTATAGGGACACTTACATAACTACAAAGTTGTATTACATTTTTTTCAATAGTTTTAAAATAATGAATATATTCCAGAATTTTGCCTAATCCTGTATACACTTTACCACTGTACTTGTATATCAACACCACAGTACATATATGAGTGGGTGGGTCAGTATAACTGTACGTGTACTTCAACACCACAGTACGTATATGGGTGGGTGGGTAAGCACCTCATTCTCCAATGCTCCGAAATAGTCACATTTTTGGATACTTAATTTTTGTTAGTTGAACTATATACTATAGATCAATAGTATAATGGGGAATGAGCAAAGAACGGTTAAAAAGAAGGTTATGGCCTCTACTTAAAAACCAAAAACTTAACTGTATTTTAAAATTTATATTTAGCGTTGTAGACTATCTGTAGATAAATATTGTACTAATAGCACTATTATTAATTTATAACCACTAAGCGAAACTCTCTTTTAAAAACAAGCACGTTTAATTAGGTGTATCGAAGCAAATAACAGATAAACTTTAAACTTTTCGTGTTTCAATAAACAGCTGACACGGGGTCAGGGGTAGCCTGGCGCCCCATTATTTAATAATTATCTCAAGTTGAACAATTTCTCGGAATCTGCAACTCAACATCTGCATCGAGTGGCATTTTGAACCCGGCTATTCTTGGATCTATTTCCAGTTTAAGAGTCTACAGAGGCTGTCGGCCAAGTTAGTTTTAATCTCATAAGAACAATGTTATTCCGAACCGGACATACGACCACGCGTTTCCAAACAGTTATTATTCAACAGATTTTTCCCAAACAAATTGCATTTGATCAAGAATGAAATTATGCGTTGGAATTGCTTTGCGAATTCCTAATTAGTTTTATAGAAACAAAATATAAAACATATTTACTTTGAAGTTTTTGTTTTCACCTATTTTTCAAAATTAGGCGTAGCCTATATATTCAAAATATCAAAAGCAAACCCAATGCGCAATATAATGACGTTTTAAATGACACCTCATACACAACTTTTGGTCAATAAATAACGAAATAAAATGGATTCGAAAATAACCTTGTTCTTATGGGATTAAAACCAACATGGCCAGTTAGAAAAAAAAAAATAATAAATAAATAAATAAAAAAACACTTTTGGAAGCCCAACAAAATATTTAGAGAAATTGTGATAATTTAATACAGTTTTGTGTAAGTACTTGCTTTATGTTATATCTTGAATCAGCACTTTGAAAATTAAGACAAACAGTATAATGCGAAGTAAATATACAAAACTACGCCAAATTTAAAAGGGCTTGCTACACTTGCCGCCATATTAGACTTGATTCTACATAAGACTTATGTTAATTTAAAAAAAAAGAACATTACAGCTTTATTTATGAACATACAATTTTAAACTTGACCTATTTTAAAAGAGAACACAATTTTCTAGTGCCCCCTGAGATGAGACTTAAATGTTATCCCTTAAGTTATTTTTTTAAAATAAAAATAAATAATGTTCTGATTTCTTATATTCTAATCTAAAACGAGCAGCGTCCTGTCTAAATTGTTTTTGGCTTCAAGGATTTGTTATTTTAGGGAGGCTTTCGACCAAGAGATATCGATTGGCACCGGCCTCAACCATGGGAAAATTTTGATTTCTGTCCCAGAAGCTCGTAGACGTCCCGTGTTATCAACTTCTAGCAGAAAAAAAAATTCATCACAGCTGATGCGATGAGAGGACAATCTGAATAAACAAACAACAGCTAATCTAAAGCATTTTTCCGGTTTTTATTATTTTTGTGCGGGGTTTCCTTCTCAATTTAGTTTTACTTTTGTACGGGTTTAACACGTAAAACACTGTTGGTGTGAAGTTTTTACAAGACCGTCGTTTTCTTGTGTTAATATAGTTACTTAGCAGTATAGGGTTATTTATTTTGCAGAATAATGTTAAACTTTATAAAATAAGCGTTGTTTGCCCGAACTACTGTATATATTATATGTTTGAAAACCTAGAAATGAAACGCGGAAGACCTCAGAAACAAAATTTCATTAATAACCTACTAGGTAGAGCAAAATCAAACGATCCTCAGGATCCTCTAGGAGATATGGATGCTACCTCTTCAGTTTGCAAAATTCAACAAGCAAAGCTCGGTGTGCCGGTACTAATAGATAAAAAAAAAAGAGGTGGAAAAATCTAATGTCAGGCGGCACTAGTCGCAATTATCCTGTAAAGCATGTTAAAATTTTAAATACGTATATTAAAAAACGTAAGCAGGACACGTTTTCAAGTGAAGTAATGTTCAACTGCAAAACGCAGAGTCAGTTACTGATAACTGGCGCTGCCTGGTGGGTAAGCGGGGAAGGAGAGTCAAGTGCCACGACTGTTCAAATCACTCAATGGTTTGTGGACAAACATACGACAACCGGTCTACTGTTAGTCAACAGAGTACACGTATTTCCTAATTCAACACTACTACAGTCGGATTCAAAAAGCTATGTACTCGAGTTTGACACTCTGCTACAAAATAAATACTCATCCGATTTCGTTGTGTTGTACACAAAAAATTTAGCTTCTTTAATTTTACGTAATGTAATATAACTTATATATTTTTTGAATACTAAGAATTTTTATAGCGGACAGAATGAAAAAAACTTTTGGAGTAAAGCTTAACTTCAAAAATTTCTAAAACAAAAAATACTGAAAATAAGTTAGTGAAACTTTAACCAGGTGTGAAGAAGGTTATCTTTTGTAGTTTTTATAAATTATAGGATTTTTACTCTTTTACAAAATCTTTTGTTGTAATTGTTGTAAACCCTTGCAATCTTAAAAATGGCTGACCATACAAATTTCCAAAACGGTTAAAAAATACGGTAAAAAATAGTAGATAGAGGGTCGCAGACTTGTTTACGACGTACAATTTCATTGCAGAAGACTTTTAAAGCAAGTAGGAATAGAAACGTAACTGCGTATACTGTAGGCCTGTAAACTTTGTATCTACTTTTTTTTACGAAGTGCCTCAGACAATGGCATTGTCTCAGTTTTAATTGGCCGATAAACCTATTGTTTAGTGCTGACTTTAATTGATTCACAAAGCATTGATACCTTTATCTCTTTAATTGTTCTGAGATTTGTTATGCCAGACTTTTATTTTATTACTATCTTTTAAACCATAAATTTGCCATACATGTTACGTCGTGAGCGAATATATAGACTGGTATACAACCGTTACTAAAATGGTGATTCCTACAAAAACTGTCAGCCAGAATTTATTAGCCTACGTCTTGTTTTTCATGATGCGTGAATTTTTTGTTATTTTACTGCCACAATGAATCACCTTAGTCAAGTATTTTAGTTTATTAATAATGCTATATATATATATATATATATATATATATATATATATATATATATATATATTGACGTCTCTGTTTCTTAGTATTAGAACTTGTTGACGCCTAATATCTCATCGGAATGTTTTCCTTCTAAATAAAAACTCAATCTAGGTTTGTTGTCTTTAGTTTTTAATTGAATATTTTTGTGCTTCAGGTTATAAACCTTAGCAGATTTTATTACATAAGTTTTTCTTGTTTCTTTGTCTTTCTACTAGTGCTTTACCCCACTAGATTTCGATAACCATAAATGATGATAAATCTAAATATATGGAGTAGTTACAGAAAGCTCAGCAATTGGCTGTGTTATTTTGTATTTTTCTCTTTTCTTTAATTTTCTATTACATTATAATATGCTACAGCAAAGATCGATAGGATATTTCCTCGACAATGCCGTAGTTTACAGAAAATAATGAAAAAAGAAGAAATTTTGTACAAAAAAACCTCGTATTTTCCATTACTCTTGTGTTGTAGTGTTTCTCCTAAACTCGAATACGACATCCAATTTGTCCTTAATACGACAAATAATAACTAAAACATTCACACGTTCATGTGGTTTAGATTAGGTTAAATTGCTTAGTATTAACAGATATAACCGCCAAAATAATAGTTAACCTAAGCTAATCTAACATTAACAGCGTAAACTAACTTAACCTAACCTAACTAACCTAACCAACATTTTTTCTTGAATATCTCGTCAAAATCATTTGGGACCTATATATTACATAATTACCTTACAGGTTAACAATTTTGTAAGTGTATATAAACAGAAAATTATATTCGTTGCATTATAAACAATTCTTCACATAAAGGGAAAGACAAGTAAATTATCCATAACCCAAGAGTCGTCCTTGAAGGCTCTATTCACTTTATATTAATTTTCTACGACGAATCCAAAGCTGTAGAAATGGCGATTGGTGTCGCAGAGCCGTACAAACTGATTGCCACGGCAATGGCCTTATTGGAACTGAATTACGCATAACCAGATCCGGCCCCGAGGACCAGAACTAGGCCTACGCAGTTTGGTAACGAGAAAATGTACCCAGCCAGAATCAGTTTTATGGATATTTTGTGTACAAAACGTAATGAAAAACCAGTGTATGTACTTTTAAGTGTCGGAAACGCAAATGTATAGCCTAATTGGGCCGGAAATAAAAAGGAACCTGCGAGTTATGTTTAGCGCATATAGGGGTGTCTGCAGCGAAGAGGAATCGTTCCACCGTTCAGCTGCCGTACATTATGGGCTTAGCTTGCTTCCGCCTGTACAATTTTGTTCAATAATTGTTATTATTAATTGTGATATGAATACTAAATAATGATATCATGAAGATATTTTATGGTGTTCACTGCCATATTATTATTTTTATATTTGTTTAAATATTCAATTCATTTTCAGTATTTAGTATGCAGATAAAAACAATAAAACCTTTATGTACAGTAAAACTACAGATAAATAATTCTACCCAGATTGTTCATTCCCATGCAATTGTTTTGTTAGTGTGTCAACTGTCCGCTTTAAAACGCGTAGAGCGGCTGTCAACTGGGCGGCGTTGCCAGATTGATCTCATTCAACTAACCATATTAATAACAGATATTACAATAATAAATATAAACTGACAATAATAATTGAAATTTAATACTTGTTCAATGCGACAACGTTGCATCCTAAATTCACGGTTGTATAGTGAATGTTGCCTAGATACTCCTTAAACAGCATGCAAGCTTTTCCCGTATACTGTGAGCCATCTGGGTAGAGTTAGTTATCTGTGGTAAAACCTTAACTCGACACTTTAGGGACGCAGAGGTTGCCAAGTTTGGGAATTGTAGAGCTATCCAGATAATTGAAATTTTTAATGCGTTTTAATACACGATACACTTGAGTTATAAATTTATTACTTACATGCATATAGTTTTGTATCTACAAAGATATTTCGAATATCTAAAAACTACACTACTGCTAACTGTGCTAAGCAAATTGTTTGATTGAAGATTTTTTTTCTTAATTTGGTACCTGGCTGCTTTGTCATGGAGTCACCGGAGAAATAAAATATCCGTTGTAGACGATCCTTGTTGTACGTAAACATAATCTAAAGCCAGCTAGACTTGTACCCCGTAAGTCGTTGATTGTTAGTGAAATTACATGTGATAAATGATCAAAAAGTTTTCAATACTTTCAATTTTCAATATATTAAAAAAATAAACGCTTTTTGTTAATTACAAAACTACAAAAACCAAAATGGGAAACACAACCTCTATATTTGTTCTTACTATCCCAGTTTTTTTCTTTAGTATTGTCATTTCTACAACAGTTTACTGTAAACTCACCCTCCTAACATTCTACATCTATGCCAAAAAGATTTAAAATCACATTGTTGAGGCTGGCTGTATTTATCATTGCAACCATCAGTTGTCCTTGGTCCTTATTAAATTGTCCTTTAAGTTGAGTGTCTTGTAGCAGGTAACCCCATCTATTTTGTAAATGTTGGAGAATCATGACATTTTAATCTTACAAAAATGCCATAAGGATCATGTCAGGAGCAGACAGTAACTTACGGATTACTGCAGGCCATTGTTCATAAATTCAAAAATACAAACACTTATTAGTGAATTATATTTGATTTGGCAATGAATATTATTTATAATCTGGATTCTATTAAAAATGCTACACATTTTTATAAGATTAAGAGTAAAATAAATAGGCTTACTGTAATTCATTTATTGTTTTAGATTAAGCAAAAAATTAGCCATGATGTAGTAACTCAAAATTAATCTCAATCAGTAGTTATCCAAAAAGGTATTTGGTACCAAGTTTTAAAACTTGCTTCTTTAAATTCCTTTTTATACAGTAGATGATTTTTGTCTAACACATCTTAAATCACTCTTTGATCTTTTTTAACAAAAAAAAAAAAAAAAACATCATAATGTTAACCTAAACAATATGAATTGTATCGATATAGAAGTATAAACATAGGCCTACTTGATTTATGCAAGCAAAAATTAAAAACATCGGATGACAAATAGATAAAATAGCTAGGTTTAATTCAAGAGAATATTTGGTGTAGCAGCCACTTTTATTATTCTAGTACAGAAGTATTGATGTAGTTAATTTAGTTTTTAGTTTGTAGATTTATTTAAAACTGTTATGGTACGAGTTTGTCATTGCATGAACTAGTTGCATTTATTAATATTCATTAGTAAGACACATTTCGTCGAGATTTAGGCGAATGACTGTGATGAGTGTAGATGAACGTGTAGTGATTATTACTATTACTAAGGTGACTGTTCTTCAAAAAGAGCCATTTAGTAATAGCCAGGGTACCTAAGGGACCTACAGCTTTACATGGAATCCGAACCACGTAAAGTTGGTCTGATTTTCAGCTAACTGACGAGCCTGACACTCAGTTTTCTTCCCACACAACTTCCGAAATTTGGACTACCAACCAACATGGGGACACCCCAGAATTCTCTAGTAGTGTCCACGAGATGGCAGCCATTGAGCGGACGCTGTGTCAGTATTAACAGATCCGAGTAAAGAACCTATTGCGTGCAATCTTCTCAACAGTTTGTCCCCGAGTAGCTGGATTACAGCACTGTGCCACTAGTGCATGACAATAAAATAATATTTATTCATCCACTCCGATGTACTCAGTACGAGAACACGGATATTAATGGACATCTAACAGCAGCTGAGAGCTACCTTAGCTATATACACAGTTGTGACCCCTAACGATAATCCTTCCAACCAATCCACAAAGAAGATAATGTAGTTTTACTTCCCTTTTCAAACACTTGTAGCAAAACAAACTATAATAGTAAGTGAGAATTACTTATTTTAGAGATATTTAGTTTTTGACAAGGATAAAGGGATGTATTCAGGTGGGGGGGTATCCTGGGTGTCCGAACACACCCGAACTGTTTTTGAGCGAGCGAAGCGAGTCACATATGCGTGCTGTGACGTTACTGGCCTGATACACACGTTCTCAGACAGTCTACGGAACTACTAATTTAATGCAGTACGATCACGTCTACTGTTTTAGCGTCTCCGTTTAAATTTCTCTCCGCGTGTCTAATATATATATATAATATGCTAATGCATACTAGTGTAATTTATCGTAAACTAACAGATGTGCAAGGAAAGGTAGATGAGCTCATCTTGGAAGGAAGCAAAGTAGGCCTGAAAGTTAATATTGAAAAGACAAAGGAAATGAGGCTTAACCACGTAAACCAAGATCAACTAAAAGTCAACAATAGAACAATTGAACAGTTCTCCTACCTTGGCAGTGTGGTTTCCGAAATAGGTGGGACAGATGAGGATGTAACAGAAAGGATAAGAAAGGCAAAAGGGATCTTTGCACAACTTGGACCAATATGGAGATCGCAGGAACTAAGAAGAAAAACCAAGTTAAGAGTATTTGAGAGCAACGTCAAATCTGTACTGCTGTACAGTCCTGGAAGATCACCGAGTCCGTAACACGCAAACTGCAGACATTTATTAACAACAGCCTCAGAAGAATCCTGAAGATCTACTGGCCAGAAACTATCAGAAATGAAGAGTTAAGGAGATGATGTGGGCAAGATCCAGTAGCAACGACAATCAAAGAAAGTTCAACTGGACTGGACACACTCTCCGAAGAGCACAAGATAACATCAGTAAACAAGCCCTTGATTGGAACCCACTAGGTAGAAGAAGACGTGAAAGACCAAGAGTTAAGTGGAGAAGAACTGTAAAAAAAGAAATAGAAAGAGAAGGCAAGAACTGGGGAGAGATCAAGCAAATGGCTCAGAGTAGTGTCAGGTGGAGGTCTTTTGTCACGCCCCTACGTCCCCCAAGTGATTACAGGAAGTCAGTAAGTCAAGTCAATGCATATTAATATTTTGATCAAACTTAACAAGCACTTCACCATTTTTAAATATTACAATTCATAATGTAGAGTAATGCGTTTGACATAAGTGTAATTTTAATACATTATATTGTCCTCGTAACTTTATCTAACGAATCCACACAATTTATTGGTCTGTAGTAAATTATAAAAAATTTGAAAATCTCTTAAATACCAAAAGAATTTTTCTCATTACATGACTTCAGATAATGTTTTTACTAAATTCATTTAAATCAGTGAAATTAGATAATTTTACAATAACAACTTCTGTATGGACACATGTCACAAATAAATAGAAACAGGCGTTGATAGGTGAACCAGAGTCAGGATCACATGAAACCAATTTTAAATTGTAAAGGAACTATCTATCGACTTCACTATAAAATGTTTAGATTAAAAGATTTAATTTAACTAAATATCTAGAACATTCGCGCTTACGTTGTTTTCCTGAAAACAAAAAATTAAAATGTTTCCTTATTCTGACTTTTTCATGTCCTTAATTTTGCAAGGGTCTTAATTTTTGTATATTACAGTAAAACGATTACTCAGTTCAGTTTTCATACAGCATGCTCGTCATTAAAACAGATTGAAATGGCATGGATTCCAATGTAATTTAATGTTTTAATTAAACATCAGAAACGTGAAAACGATCATACAATATTAAATTAACAGTTGTGGCATTCCTGAGAATGGTGGACAATGGCAGTGACATCACACACGTGCTTCCTTCCGTTGTCAGCAGTCAGAAGACACAACGCCACTATACAGGGTGTTCCTGAACTCTCTGAGGATTTTTTTAGGTATTGATTGTGGGTCAAAAATAAGGCATAATATCCTATTTAAAAGTTCCAAATCACGTCTGGTACAGCCGCCATTTTGTAATTTTTACTAATTATTTTTATTTTTTTAAATATTTAATATAGGTTTCAAATTTGGTGTACATATTAAAAAAATATTTTCTTACTGAAATAGAAAAATGAAAAATTATTTTAAAATATTTTCAATTTCTCCAGACCATTTGTTCACTTTTTTGAAGGTAGTTTTTTTAATTTTTATAGGAAAAAACATGCAAAAATGGACTTTTCTCAAAAACGGCTCTAATGATTTTGATTAATTTTTCAAAAAATGTGTAAATTAAAATTTAAAATATTTTAGTAAAAACCGTATGTCTCTAAGTTGACTAGTTCTTGAGTTATGACAAAAAACATATTTGGGAATCAAACTGGTAATCTTCAAAGTTTTGATTTTTTAGTGTTGAATATGGGGGAAGTTCTGTTGAACAATTTATTTAGTGTGTGAACTTTCAAAGGACTTGCCAATGGAGTTTTAAAAAGTTAATCCTGATTTCCTGTCCTGAACAAAACTTAAATAATTAAGGCCCTGTTACGAAAAACTAACCTTATTTTATAAATAGGTGTTTATTTATTCTTAAGACGATCCGCCAAGATATGAGAGAGAATATGGATTTCAAGTATGTCATGAGCCAATGTAGTAATTTTTTATACAAACTAAGACTGACTATTCCTTAGAATGTGTAATTATTAATTAATACCCCAATGACATTGAACAGCTTTTGGTCATCAGCTGATCCCTTTCAAAAATTATTATGACTTCTGACTCTGATTGGGATCGAACTGAGACCTTTACTTATGAAGCTGGGCTTTAACCAACTAAGCTACCAACCAAGTAACTGTGAAAATGCTCTAATTTAACGTTTTATTTTATAATAAATGGTTGATAAAAGTTAGAAACAGTTGAACAAAAATACTTTTATTACAAAATATTTAAAATACACACAATATAAACACTCTTAAATATAGTTTTTACAATTCTAATTTATACATTTCGATGCTAGTAACAAATTACAATATGAAAAACTATAAAACTGTACAAAATAACAGAAAAAGTTTTGAATATACATTTGCTCTTCACTTACCATACAATATCATTGAGTCTAACCATTTCTTTAATACTTCACTTTTTCATCATAAATTCTCTTATGCATACTGATTTGAAGTATAGTACAATATATTCTATGCTGTTTGTCTATAAAGCGGCTTTTAAATAAAAACTGCAAATAGGCAATTCTAAATTTTGTGATCGAAAGGAAATATTTTACTACATAAAAATTAAAAAACAGAAAATAAATAATGTCTTTTTAAGCAATAAAATGAAATAATAGTTCACCTTTTTTTAAATTATAGTTTTCTAACATATACAAAGCTTTCTACTAGTACAGCATATAGATAGCTAAAAACATTTTTGTATGGAAAAGAATATACATATTTTACAGAATAAGAACAAAATTCAAAAAATCTCAATTGCTTTTTTGTATGTTTGTAAAGTAATGAATGTTATTTTTATGCTTATATTTATGTCTGTATACAAATTGTTGGTAACTAAACAAATTCTCCTCAGAAATTTAAAGCACTGGTTTAACCATAATTACAATATTGCATATTTAATTTTGAAACCAACTTTTTAATCTTCTCTGTTCCTTATTCAAGACCCTGCTAAACTGTTGACAAACTTGTATTGTGCCCTTAAAAACACATTTAAGGTCAAATCAGATTAGTTACTTTTTATCATAAATATTGACTAAACTCTCATTGTGAATATTTATGATAAACATGCATTCAAATACCTAAATGATTTGTAAAATAATGTTCGAATGTGATTTTTAAAATAACAAAAAATAATGCAATCGAATGTCAATTTATTAGAACTTTATTGTTAATTAAGTTAAAATTATGCAATAAAACATAATTTTGTAATATTGTTTACCATTTAAGGGCATCATACTAGATGGTCAACAGCTACAGTAGTCATGTCATTTTTCAGTCAGTTTTTATTATGTCAAAATATAAATAAATGAATAGTTTTCTGCTAATTAGCTAATTATGATTTAGATGAGATTGATGTTTTGCCGGTAGATTGGTTGATATCATGGTTGGACAACAAGAGAGAGGTCACACACCAGATTGACAACACCAAGTTTTTAGTCTAGATCCGACAGCAGTAACAAGTGCCAAATATGTTTCTAGGGACTCGGCTGACGTCCTGTTTGACCAATTTGGAGGTGGTCCCCGACTCACTGGGGGTGATATACTCTGCAAGCTCTGTGTAACTAATACCTGCCTCATCACACGCACTAGAGCCAAGACTCTTGAGGAGAGTAAAGAAATAACCAACCTACTAAAGAAACGAATGGGAGTTGATGAGCCTGGGTTTTACGTGAGTAAGTGTTGTTTAAGAACTTAAGAAGGCGCACTAGGGTTCTTAATCAACTGGAAGGAAAGAGCTGTAGTATGTCAGCCAAAAGTGACGGGACAGATGCGCACTCCTGCCCGGCTGCGCAGTAGACTGAAAGCATATCTATCGCACGTCACTCTGGTGCCGTACTTTAGGTGCAGGTATTCCAAAGTGTTTTGGGACCGAGTCCACCTCTCTCTGAAGTCTCGATAAGTCGTCTTGAAGTCGCTTCAACCTTTCTCGTTCCTCTTCTAGGCGGTCACTGTTGCCACCCCTGAAAAAGGACAATTCGCTCATGTTAAATATTCTAACAAGCAAGCATATAAAAAAAAAAAAAAAAAAACACAGAATAATTCAAGCATGAAAATTTAGCGTTAGTAGTTTTATATTCAAAGTAAGATAAGTATAAAATATTGAAATTTTAACACCATTTAATGATTCTAAAATTTAGTACCAACAGACGCTTTATCTTTTACAATTTTCGCTACTTAAAAACCCCCTAAAACGTGGGTTTCTATTTCAAGAATTCGGTCCGTAATAAAGATCGTATCGTAACACTTCAAGTGTCATTTGGTAGGTGAAGAACTGTTCTTACAGACTATTAGTACAATTTTGTAAAAACAATATTTTTATAATTCGTTAAAGTTAAACATGTGAAACTTTTGATGGAATTCTTCTCAAAATTAAATAAAAAAACTCATGATATAAACTTATGGCCCAAAGATTGGACCTTGATCAGTTGATATCAAGGTCAAATATATCAACTTGATTCCTAGGAGATCCCAGCATTGGACCTAGGAATTCGCAGTCCCAAGGAATGGCGACGCAAGCAAATATTTTATTCTTAAGATTTTTTGGGTCATTTATTAATGTGGCCGTTCTTCAAACTGCTGAGTCACCGGTGGAAAGTTGTCAGCCCTGTAGTAAAAGTGCAAAGTTACCGTCAGCGGGCTAAAACATACGGTCCGTGTTTATGTTATGATGAGGCATGACAAACAATGTACATTTAAGGTTCATTTTAATGGACCATGAATTGATATTATGAGTTTTTTAATGTAAAATCACCAAGATTTACATTTTAAAATATCACATATTCAACTGTAAAATACAAAAATAAACTTATGATTCACTAGATACACACTATAAGATGATATTTCAAGTGTTGTAATGCGATCATTACAAGGGCCAAAGTGTTTTCGTGTACCTTTTCACCTCCGCCCAAAATAACCTAGCAGAATCAGTGGCAGACCATGTGTAATGCCTTGCTGGGGGAAGGACATCTAACGGTCATTTCACAACCGATCCGCACGACTGGATGTACCTACGTTAACCAGGCTAAGTCCATAACTGGCGTGAATGGGCAACAGAAATTAACTGAGCATGATGGATGGACTCAGTCAGATAGACCGGCGGTGGCACACTTAATCCAGACAGAGGAAAGTGCTGGGTGTCTGGCAAAAATGACATCTGGTTTGATGAAATTTGGAGGGTAGTTAGCTTTTGTATTATACTCGTAGAGACTCGCTAAGGGAGGATTTCTATAAATCCCATTCCAAAGGGGTAGAAACAGCCCCTCAACCTTTTATTTTTTCCTCTCCGATAAGAGTTAAATTGGCATTAATTTAATAATTTATCTTAAACAGCTGATAAAGCAAATAAAAAACGACATAAACGCTTGGATAGTTAGGTTTTCATTGTGAAGTGGTTAGACTGCACTAGAGCACTACGTTGAACGGCCCTAATGTAGCCTAACAGGGTCGTGAAGACTATAAACCGTGGTTATTCAGGAGAAGGGCAGCAGGCTGCGCTTTTAAATTGATCTGATGGTATAGAGAGAACCATGGTGAGAAAGATAAGAAAGCACACAGTACTAACCCGTAGGGAAGCAAAGGGTGTCAGCTAGTATATTTATAACTGCCACCAAGGTGTTCACTGCGGGCATTAAAAAGCGACCTCAGTTTCGTTTTTCTCTGTGGTTTAATTTAGTTAGAAGATTTTCATGGTGAGAAATATAAGAAAGCACATAGTACTAACCCGTAGGGAAGCAAAGGGTGTCGGCTAGTATATTTATAACTGCCACCAAGGCGTTATAAAAAGCGGGCATTAAAAAGCGACCTCTGTTTTTTTTTCTATGTGGTTTCATTTAATTAGACATTTTACTACAGCCTATAATAATTATAGTTGCCAACGATCTCAGAAACTGAAAACAACGATCCATGCACCGATAACAGGAACCGGTAAATGCAAAGGCTAGGAAAACGCCAAAAACATGAATTTCTGTTCAAGGATTCGGGCCTTAATAATGATTGTACCGTAACACTTGAGGCAGTTGATCATTAGAGAATTTGGTTAAAAAAAATCAAGTATTTTTGTAATTTTTAGAGTTAAATATATGTAAAACTTAAGAAGTAATTTGTATTCTTGATAATTAAAAAAAACCTCATAATATTAACTTATGGTCCACTAGAATGGAACTTTAGTAATCATACAGTGTTCTCTATAACTCAACATAACAATAAACACGAACCGTACAGTTGATATAGAACGGCATGTTCAGCCAGCTGACGGTAAGATTGTATGTCTACTACAGGGCTGTTGACTTCCCAGCGGTGACTCGGCGGTTGGGGAAACGGCCAAAATTGCATCAAAGCCGTGCCCCATAATCTCGTTCCTATAAAACAGAACTTTCAAAAAGTGCGAAATCTCGATTTAACCGACTAACATTAATCGAGTGATTTTAAGTTGATTCACACTCGACTGTTTTTTATGTTCGACTTACTTAACATAATCGACAACAATTAAAAGTGCAGCTTGTTATCAAATCAAATAGGCCCTTATTGAAGGTTTGTTTGCTTAAAACAAAGTTTTTTCGTCGACAAAAGTTAGTACCTGTACAGGAGACGCCACTCTCCCTTTATGGGAGAAAGTTAAAGTGTTCGGATTCCATATTTCAAGGGGAAACAACGGCAATTAAACTAATCCAGGACGTGTTGCCCGGATAGCGATTAGTAGGAATGATAATGGAGCATATTTAATAGCCTCGTTGGGAAAGCATCGTTAGATAGCTATTCCCTATATAGTTTTGTAAAATTATACAATAACATGGTACAGTATAATTCATGGTGGCTTCTGGTATAACTAATGGTGGCTGCTGGTATAACTAATGGTGGCTGCTGGTATAACTAATGGTGGCTGCTGGTATAACTAATGGTGGCTGCTGGTATAACTAATGGTGGTTGCTGGTATAACTAATGGTGGCTGCTGGTATAACTAATGGTGGCTCCTGGTATAACTAATGGTGGCTGCTGGTATAACTAATGGTGATTGCTGATATAACTAATGGTGGCTGCTGGTATAACTAATGGTGGCTCCTGGTATAACTAATGGTGGCTCCTGGTATAACTAATGGTGGCTCCTGGTATAACTAATGGTGGCTGCTGGTATAACTAATGGTGGCTCCTGGTATAACTAATGGTGGCTGCTGGTATAACTAATGGTGATTGCTGATATAACTAATGGTGGTTGCTGGTATAACTAATGGTGGCTGCTGGTATAACTAATGGTGGCTCCTGGTATAACTAATGGTGGCTGCTGGTATAACTAATAGTGGCTGCTGGTATAACTAATGGTGGCTGCTGGTATAACTAATGGTGGCTGCTGGTATAACTAATGGTGGTTGCTGGTATAACTAATGGTGGCTGCTGGTATAACTAATGGTGGCTCCTGGTATAACTAATGGTGGCTGCTGGTATAACTAATGGTGATTGCTGATATAACTAATGGTGGCTGCTGGTATAACTAATGGTGGTTGCTGGTATAACTAATAGTGGCTGCTGGTATAACTAATGGTGGCTGCTGGTATAACTAATGGTAGCTGCTGGTATAACTAATAGTGGCTGCTGGTATAACTAATGGTAGCTGCTGGTATAACTAATGGTGGCTGCTGGTATAACTAATGGTGGCTCCTGGTATAACTAATGGTGGCTGCTGGTATAACTAATAGTGGCTGCTGGTATAACTAATGGTGGTTGCTGGTATAACTAATGGTGGCTGCTGGTATAACTAATGGTGGCTGCTGGTATAACTAATGGTGGCTCCTGGTATAACTAATGGTGGCTGCTGGTATAACTAATGGTGGCTGCTGGTATAACTAATAGTGGCTGCTGGTATAACTAATGGTGGCTGCTGGTATAACTAATAGTGGCTGCTGGTATAACTAATGGTGGCTGCTGGTATAACTAATGGTGGCTGCTGGTATAACTAATGGTGGCTGCTGGTATAACTAATGGTGGCTGCTGGTATAACTAATAGTGGCTGCTGGTATAACTAATGGTGGCTGCTGGTATAACTAATAGTGGCTGCTGGTATAACTAATGGTGGCTCCTGGTATAACTAATGGTGGCTGCTGGTATAACTAATGGTGATTGCTGATATAACTAATGGTGATTGCTGGTATAACTAATGGTGGCTGCTGGTATAGCTAATGGTGGCTGCTGGTATAACTAATGGTGGCTGCTGGTATAACTAATGGTGGTTGCTGTTATAACTAATGGTGATTGCTGGTATAACTAATGGTGGCTGCTGGTATAACTAATGGTGGCTGCTGGTATAACTAATGGTGGCTGCTGGTATAACTAATGGTGGTTGCTGTTATAACTAATGGTGATTGCTGGTATAACTAATGGTGGCTGCTGGTATAACTAATGGTGGCTGCTGGTATAACTAATGGTGGCTTCTGGTATAACTAATAGTGGCTGCTGGTATAACTAATGGTGGCTGCTGGTATAACTAATGGTGGCTGCTGGTATAACTAATGGTGGCTGCTGGTATAACTAATGGTGGTTGCTGTTATAACTAATGGTGATTGCTGGTATAACTAATGGTGGCTGCTGGTATAACTAATGGTGGCTGCTGGTATAACTAATGGTGGCTGCTGGTATAGCTAATGGTGGTTGCTGGTATAACTAATGGTGGCTGCTGGTATAACTAATGGTGGTTGCTGTTATAACTAATGGTGATTGCTGGTATAACTAATGGTGGCTGCTGGTATAACTAATGGTGGCTGCTGGTATAACTAATGGTGGCTGCTGGTATAACTAATGGTGGCTGCTGGTATGACTAATGGTGGTTGCTGGTATAACTAATGGTGGTTGCTGGTATAACTAATGGTGGCTGCTGGTATAACTAATGGTGGTTGCTGTTATAACTAATGGTGGCTGCTGGTATGACTAATGGTGGTTGCTGGTATAACTAATGGTGGTTGCTGGTATAACTAAATCCTCCGAGTTAAGAGATTTTTACTTCGACTGTTACATCTATGACACCGATCGTAGAGATAAGGGCGAACATGAGGGGTGAATGAGTGTGATGGTGTAGATGAACGAGTGTTGTCATTTTTTGCTAACTAAGGTCATCTGTTGCTTAGGAAGAGCCATTTATGAACAGCTTAATAGCCAGGGCAACTAAATCAAATCAAATTTATAACGGATCCCAATTTAATGGACTTCGGATATACGGACAGGGTTGCAGTTATATTACAGTATCTAAATTGTTATACAGCTTTACATGGAATACGAACCACGTAGCTTAAGTCTGATTTTCAGATTGATATCGACAATCCTGACACTCAGTCCTCTTCCATAAACAGCATCCGAACACTGACTACCATGGACACTCCAGACTTCTATATTAGTTTTTACATTGATGGCAACCATTGAGCTGCAGACGCCGTTAGTATTAAGAGGACCGAACACAAAAACTATCGCCTCAATCTCTACAACACTTTGACCCCAAGTAGCTGAATTACAGCAATCTGTAGTCATTGATTACAGCAATCCGCCACTAAAATAATATTGCTGGCACTGTTGCGTAACTATGTAATCCAGCTACTTAGGGGTTGTTGGGGATAGGGTAAATAGATGTTCAGCTCTATGGTTGCCTTCGAGCAGGACGTGGGGTGTCCGTTTGGGATGATGGCCAGTGTTTGGTTGATGTGGTGAATATAAGGGAAAAAACTGATTATGAAGCTATTGAAGCTTATCAATTAGTTGAAAGTCATACTATCACTGCGTGGTTCGGATTCCACGCTAATCTGTAGAAAAATTGACCGTAGTAACAATGACTACACTCATTATATAGGCATTCACCATTTATATTCGGCCATAACTTTACAAACGGCATCTTAGTAATAAATATAAAAATAAAATAACACTGATGTATATAATACATTTCTCAATCAAAATATCGATAAATAAAGACAAACCACTTGACCGACAAAGTAAACTGATTCGACAAAATGTATGATTGAATCAGAACTGATACACACCCTCATTGTCGAGCGAAGAGTGACAGTATTATCTTATCTTATGAGTGTTATGAAATGCCCACATTCACTTGAACAATGTGGGTGTTATAAATTGTTTATAGCTTACTCCATTGTAAAGTGCATTTATTTCTGTATACTGTCACCAGTTTGTATCAGCATTGATTACAATGGAATAACACGTAGAAAATTTAAAGTGGGAATAAAAATAAACTACGCATAACCCAGCTTGATTAATCCGGAAAGATTGATCATTCATTCATTAGTAAGACGCCGATCGTCAAGATATGGGGGGCAAATGAGTGTTCATGGACGAGTTTAGTCATTGTTACTAACTAAGGTCGTATGTTCCTCAGAAAGAGATATTTATTGATAGCCCAATAGCCAGGGCAACTAAGGGACCAACAGCTTTACGTGGAATCCTAACAACATAGTGTTTGTCTGATTTTCAGCTGACTGATAAGCCTGACACTCAGTTATCTTCCCTTCACAACATCTGAAACTTGACTACCATCACACCTAGACACCCTAGATTTCTCTGGTATTGTCAACGTCGATGGCAACCATTGAGCGGTTGCCGTGTCTGTATTAAGAGGACAAATCATATAACCAATCGCCTACAATCTCTTCAACACTTGATCCCCAAGTAGCTGGGTTACAACACTGCACCACTAGTGACAGGATTGCGAGGGAATCGAGATTCTACCAAACTTAATTAAAAACATAGCAAATTCATTAATTAAATAATCTTTCCTAATCTATGCATAGCTCTTTATTTAGTGCATTACAGTAAAATGTCTTAAAAAACGTTCTGGGGACAGTAGGCCTACATTTGAAAATAAATAAAATAATATGGGGTGTTCCTTTTAAAACGCAACCCATGATTTGAAATGGGTTGAATTTTAAAACAATAATCTACATACAATTAACAATAGGCCTTCATATAGTTAATACAGTGGGTACAGTAGACTGTTCGAAAGCATCTAAATAAAACAAACGATTTTGTTTTAAAATATTCCTCCACAATAAACATTCTCTGGTCTTTGCTTAAAATCATGTTTCTAACCTAAACTAAATGACATTGTACGAAATCCAAATAAAGTGAACAACAATGCAACAATGTAAATCAGCTGATAGCCAAGGAGAAGAAGAACCAGAGCTACCAACCTATGAGCTTGTAATTATCTTAAACCTTCATTTTCTGTGCTTTTAAATAGGGTTGCGTTTTAAAAGAAACATCCTGTACATGCGACAAAAAGAATCCTATATTCCAAACATGTCCTAAAAATGTCAAAGAATTAACTAGTCAAATAATTACAAAATTAAACTCTTTGAAAACGAAAACTAAGCTCAATTGGCTAAAATAATGTAGGAAGACATAAAAGAACCGATTAGTATACTGTATAACGCAAGAACACGCATACAGCAAAACAAGGACATGACATTTAAAAAATTCACAAATAAGAATCCAAATAGAAACCAATAAAAAGACTCCCACAAGTATTCTTAAAGGAGGAAAGTAAAAAATATCTCGGACACAAAAAGCATCCTGAGAAAATGAGATGTTAAATAACATAAAAGACCAAAATCCAAAAACTCAAGTGGTCTAATGAAGAATGTAAAAAATAAGAAATAAAAATAACAACACAAATAAAAATACCGTATCAGGAAACAATAATCGTGCGACCATATAAAAAAAGATAAGGAAGAAATAAACAACAAAATAAAAATAAAAATAATAAAAAAATCGCCCTTGAAGAAATATGAGTAATGGTATTGTTCACAACGATTTCCGCACGTAAATATGACACGATTCCACAAGACCTTTACATAAATAAACAGGATGCACCTCTTCAAGGTTGTCCTGACTTTATTCCCAAGACAGGTACCAGGACTGGTATCGTCATCAGTCCTGACTTCTCAAGGATACACTCATCATCTGAGAACCATGCAAGGTCATCTGGGTTCGCAGGAGTGCAGAAATATAGATGAGGAGTGGTTTCATTCGTTTGTGAATCCTTCTGGTCTGAGGATGATAAACATTGTATACCAGAATCTATGACTACAAACTTGTGTTGCGTGATTTTCACTTGACCGAACTTCATGATCAATCCGATTAACAACAATCATCAACTTTAGCCAAAAGAAGGAATAGGTTTGGTGTGCGATACCAGATCTTTCGTTGTTGGACTTCAACCCAGATCTGAAGGACATTTTTGCATTTTTATGCCTAACAATTCAACACAAAGAACTTAATATACACTAAGCTAGTCCTTTCTTCGGTCTGAATTTATTTTTCAAAGCAACAGAGAGAAAACACAGGTCGCTTTCTTAGGGTTGCAGCGAACGCCTCAGAAACAGTTTGTACTAATTCATAAATTTATTAATCTGTAGTAATAATTACTACGTTTATTCCTGAGGACCTGGAGGGGAATAAGGGAGGGACTGACTAGGGGCTGGCCCTTCCTTCTGCCTTACGAACTGCTCAACACCCATTTAGCGCACTATTGGATGCGACCTCTGTTTCTTATTTTAATGTGGCAGTGCTTATTTTAAGCCAACACCATAATAGACTTATACTTTATAGCGAAATACAGAACACTTTTAACTTGATATTTCAATTCTTTATTTATTTTCAGCGTTTTAAGGGGGTCGTTTCACTTCAAGAAAAATGCCAGAATCGTGGCTTTCTATTTCGAGAATGTCGTCCATAATAATGATCGTATCGCAATAAAATAAGTGTCATTTGAAAAACCAAGAACTATTTTAGTGAATCTTGTGATTTTTGTAAAAATATTTGAGTATTTTAATAATTTTTTTCAGTTATGAATGAGAAACTTTAAATGTCATCCTTGACGATTTTAAATTAAATACTTATAATTTTCAGCGTCCACTAGATTTAATCTTTTTTTTATAATCATACAATGTTTACTATAACTCATTGTCACAAAAAACACGCACCGTACAGTTGAAATAGAACAGCTTGTTTTAGCTCGCTGACGGTAAAATTGTATATCTATCGACTTCCCAGCGGTGATTTGGCAGTTTGGAAAACGGCCTAAAACAGACTTAACATTCACACAAAATGCTTTTAACAGGACATTACAATTAAATTTGTTTTCATTATTTTCTTTCCTTGACGAAAAAAGTCAAATAATGAGCATTTGTAAAAGCCTTACCAACTTTCATTATTTCATTTCACTTAAAGTTCTCAATTTACTTAGTAAGCTTTTTTTAAAAGTTCGAATCAGTTCAATTAATTTATTATATTGACTAGGCCAAGGTGATTTAGGTCTTCCGTCTCCAGTGGTGAAGTGCAGGCAAATTGGTGAGATGACCTTGACTACACCGAAGGTCAAAGATAACGCGACGCAACAATAGTTGGTGAGAACGGCCGACCGGGTTGTTGTATATATTGGTGGGTAATTGCGTTGCGAACAGCTGTCACAGGAAGTACAAGTATTGTTGTACGGCTGCCCACACGGCATTGTCCGTCCACCAAAGGGATACCTTGGCAGGATGACTTGCAGGACTGGGAATAAAATCACTTCGTTTCATAATTTACCTTTAGTAAACGCCCCAAAGGATACACAAAGAGCTACGCATCTGTGATTTGTAAATTTGATGATGTTGAAGTACTATATGATAGGATGGAAAGGATTGTTGGACATTTTCCATTATTTCGTGAAGTAAAACTACACAACGATTCGACTTGTTACATCCACAGAGAATAAAAACACAGAGGATATCTTAAGAGAGCTCTAAAAGAGAGGGAAAATAAT
>JAQJVL010005501.1:0-34956 GCA_035578905.1 Stictocephala bisonia | reverse complement strand
GGAAAAACCAGTATAGTAAAAGGCACAAAACATTACTGATACATTTTCTAGTCCTAGTCAAATTCGAACCAGTCCTATCTCTAAGTCCTGATGCCTTAGACCGCTTGAGCACTGGCTCTATAAAGCTGTTGTTTATGATTTACAAATGTAAATTTTACTTTGTGGAAGTGATTTTTGGACAGGTTGTTTTATTATAGTTTGTTTAATTTTAACCGGACTTTAATATACCAAATATATAAATATAATTTTATTAAATCATACAAAATTACTATAAAAGTGTATTTTGTGTAAAAAATGCATTTTGTGTGGACATATGTCTGATAGCATTTATCAGCACCTCACGCCCTGAAGTTGAACATTTTGTTGGATGCGTACGTTATTAAAAATAAGCTTAAACCCTATTTACAAGCAAATTATATTTTCTATATAATTTTTACTGAATTTAATTAAAATATGTCTATCTTGTAGCGTCCATGAATGGTATCTATCCATAAATATAACATGTATCATTGTGACACATTGGGCAAACCAACGTCTCAAATCCTAAATCGTAGAAATTTGCTTAAACTCATATGACTCTAAACTTGTTTACTCACATTTTTCTATTGACATATTATCAAAAAATTATTAGCCAGGAAGAGTAAACATTTAATTAATAAGTACATGTGATACAACAGAAATTGTAGGTAGCATACATGTGTGTGGTACACGTTTGTGTGAGGTTGCTTTTTCCTATTTCTAAAACAAGATTTTTGCGTCAGGAAAGTGTGAGTGAAGTGAAACTGTTTATAGTACTTTTGTCTTATAAGACAAGTTCAAAGTGTTGCTCAGGCTATAAAACAATAGATCGGTAACGATAAGATAAAAATAGATTATAATAATAGATTATATATATATATATATTATATAGTATTATATATATTATTATAATATATATATATTATATTATATATATTATAATAAATAGATTATAAATAAGATAAAAAAACGATTGAGATAAAAATAGTTTTAAATTATATTGAAATATACTGGTTATTGGTTTACAAACAATACTGTTATGGATATCTGTTCAATACAAGTAGAGGGAAATTTAATCTTGTGTGCCAGCTGGTGTTGAGGGATTTATTTATCACAAGATCGACAGCTGTCTAGTGGTCGGGGTTGAAATATGGAAAGTAATCACCATTCGTAATACCTACCATGTATTTGGACTTAATTAAAGTTGTCCAAGGCCTACAATATTATTCAAATACACTGTACGTCATTCAATAAATAAGCAATAGTGTCAACTATAACTAAGACAGTAAAACACTCCCATATGTGTTTAATGTTTATTATCTCACCGTGTGTTTAGAGGGCAAATATATCTCAATGCAACGGTATGTGTATGGAAGGGTGGGTCACAGTGATGAGATCAAGTGAGAACTCCAAATGGGTCTACGGACCATGTGAGTTCAAGTTAGAGCTCCAAATGGGTCTACGGACCATGTGAGTTCAAGTTAGAACTCCAAATGGGTCTACGGACCATGTGAGTTCAAATTAGAACTCCAAATGGATCTACGGACCATGTGAGTTCAAGTTAGAAAAGCTTTTAACTTAAATTAAAGGCGTTGGCTATTAACTTAAATAACACCGTGAATCAGTAAGTGAAGTTTGTTGAGTCCTTGTTTAGAGATAAGATTGTTGCTTTGAACAACAATATGGGCATTTTGACTAAATAGACTAATTTGGAATTAAACATTTATGTAAATCAGTGCAATAGTTGTTCTAGTCTACATATTGTTGAATAACAGGATAAGTAGAGCCCAGGTTTATATTTGATAGTTGTTGTGATTAAAGGTGTTTTAAAACATTTTCATCAATCGTTTTGAAGAAATTTCAACTATTATTAATCTAACAGTTCAACCTGATGAATGTATTTTTATGTAACTGTTATCCAGATTAAAGTAAAAAATGTTTACAAACTCTTCAGATGATTTTTCATTTAATATATCTAATATTTGCTTCGTAAATACTTTTTGCTCATAACTCATCAAACCAGTCTAACTGATATAATCCTACGTTCTTAACCGTCAACGTTGTTTTTTCCGTCAAGAAGATATGTGCAAAAACTAGTTGCCAGCATCTGCAGCTTCTAATATTTGTTTAGTAGATGGGAAATGTAACTTTTGTGGGTTTTTACCTATTCACTAACTTAATTAAACAATAGTTAAATATATTGTAAAGTGACGTTAGTGAATTCAGACGTTGAAAACTGATGAATGACAGGGGTACAAATGACGCATGAATCTTAATAAATGTAGATAAAATTTTCAAATCGTGTAACACTTAAATATGTTTCAAGTGTTATTTTGTTTGTCCAAGATGTTTTTGGTCAGGAATTAAAATAAGCCTATAAACTACCTCATGTTCCGTTGATAATAGTTTTGGTTCATGCAAAATAAGCCTATAAACTACCTCATGTTCCATTGATAATAGTTTTGGTTCATGCAAAATAAGCCTATAAACTACCTGATGTTCCATTGATAATGGTTTTGGTTCATGTAAAATAAGCCTATAAACTACCTCATGTTCCATTGATAATGGGTTTGGTTCATGTAAAATAAGCCTATAAACTACCTCATGTTCCATTGATAATGGTTTTGGTTCATGTAAAATCAGTAGTTATGCTCAAATGATCACTAAAAACAAGTTAAAACCACAATTAAATATAAATTATCCATTTAAAAAAAAATAATCAACATTTAGAGAATTTATAAAAAAATATCTTTCTATAGACAAACATCGTACACTTAATGTTTTTAACTATACACAACTAAATATCACTAAACACATGTAAATATCGTATGTATTTTTTTTTTTAATATTTTATAGGAAAAAATTTTGTATCATTTATTACCTCTATTTCGATTTAGTAACGCTACTAGAAATGTTATAGTAAGAAACGACTAAATTGTTTAACTTTGCTGCCCATTGTGGTTGAATTGTCACATGACAATGTTAAATGGATATATTAACCCGCAGAGCAGCACTCAATCTTCTTTAGTTAACGTGGTTAAGCCGTTGATGACAACATTCAGTTAACAGACCGTTTCGCTGGTTTATCCCCCTCTGGTTGGAACGTTGCCAGAGACATTAAGTATAATCATTCATATACCTTTCTCTGATTTATATTATCACACATAATACTAGCTCAAACATTTGTTAAATTAGTATAATATTAATAAAAAAGATAAACTAATTTATGTTTATTTTTAAAACTGTATATGTGTAGATAAATATTTAGAAAATATTTTCCTATAGTGTAAACTGACAAAAATCATATATAGGGGAACCCGGGGCGGAATGGGGTAGCGGGGCAGAATGAAGATGTAGATTTTTGAGGTCAAGCACGTGCTTCTACCTAGCGGCAATCACTGTAACTAGATCACGCCACTTCGGCTCGACACCGGCAGCCATGTTTAGTTAGTTTCGTTGATGTTTGCGGAGTGAGTGTGCTGATGATAGTTTTCGTGCTTCTGCGTTGCAAATTTGATCGGTATTGGAACCAAGGTAAGGTCAATTTACAGCTTTTAAGCTCAACTATCATTAGTGGATACTTGAAGTACATTTAATTAGCTTATGTTACGTGTAGTAGAATGTTTCTTTACACATCGTTTTTGAGTCACCATACCTCCATAACCTAAAACATATCACTGGGGCGGAACGGGGTGGGGCAGAACGGGGAAGTACCCCGTTCTGCCCCATACTCATTTTTATTGGTGACCATATTACTTAGGCTATTTTTTATATTTCAGATGGTTCGAGACTATAAAAGAAAAACGGATAGACAATCATGGTCCTACGAGTCTATGAATAACGCAGTTGATGCAGTTATTTCCGGCCAATTCGGTTACAAAAAGTCGTCTCAACAGTTCAATGTGCCCCAATCAACTTTGGAAAGATATGTAAAAAAAAAGAAAGAAAACCCTGACTATAATATTAATAAATCAGCAGGAAAATTTCAAAAATTATTTAGTGATGAGCAGGAACATGAGCTAGTAACCTACTTAAAATCTATGGAGGCTAGGTTATTTGGTTTGTCAATGAAAGACTTGCGGGAATTAGCTTATCAATTAGCTGTAAGGAATGGCATTGGCCATAGATTTAATAATCAAACCGCAGGACAAGATTGGGTCTCAGGCTTCCTTAAGAGACATCCTACTTTAACTCTTCGGACACCTGAGTCAACATCTGGTGCACGAGCTATGGGGTTCAACAAAGTGTCTGTTGACAAATTTTTTTTGTTACTCACAAAAGTAGTGGACAAGCACAAACTAACTGCCTCCCAAATATATAACTGCGACGAAACTGGAATTACAGTTAACCCAAAGAGCAATTCAAAAATCATTGCCCTAAAAGGAAAGCGTCAGGTTGGGTTGTTAACTTCGGCAGACAGAGGAGAAACTGTAACTGCCCTCCTTTGCATGTCAGCAAGTGGAGCGTACATGCCTCCTATGCTGATATTTCCTAGGAAAAGAATGCAGCAGGAGTTTGAGATGGGATTGCCTCCTGGGGGTTGGGCAGAGGTACACAGCTCGGGGTGGATTACATTAGATACTTTTTTTGCATGGTTCAAGAAGTTTGTTACATTCTCTAATGCATCTAAAACATCGCCTGTTCTTCTTATCCTTGACGGCCACTCGACACACACTAAAAACCTGAACGTTATTGACTATGCTAGGGACAATGGAGTTTCCATGCTATGTATTCCACCGCATTGCTCCCAGAGGCTTCAGCCTCTTGATGTTGCATTTATGAACCCCTTAAGTCGATACTACAGCGAGGAGCTCCGAAAATGGCTTCGGAGCAATCCAGGAAAAGTGGTAACTTTATTCCAGATATCGACTATTTTTGGGGCAGCCTATATTCAATGCGCCAATATGAGAACTGCCATAAGTGCGTTTAAAGCTACAGGAATATGGCCTACTGATCCCTCCATCTTCAAAGAGGAAGATTTTCTCCCAGCAGACGTAACCGACATTCCTGTTGAAATACCTCCTTCCCAAGAGGCTGTCTTATCACCAGGAGAAGAACTGATCCAAGGAGGCGAAGAACTTATCCAAGGAGGTGAAGATCTTAACCAAGGAGGTGAAGATCTTAACCAAGGAGGTGAAGAACTTATCCAAGAGCCTTCTCCGAACATTCCAGTTAAAAAATGCCAATCAGCAAGCTCAAATGATGTTGATGAAGTTTTTTGCACTGATAAGGAGCAAACACCGGCAAAGAAACCCCGGCTCAATGATGGATTGAGTGTCCCTGGATGCTCTCATTGGGTAGATGGTAACCAGGCCTCTCAATTAGGGGAAACATCCAAATTTGTAGTCTCACCCGAAGTTGTGATGCCAATTCCCAAAGTTAAGGCCACCACAAAGAGGTCAAATCGGAAAAAAGGGAAGACTGCGATCTTAACAGAATCGCCATACAAAAGAGAACTTATGGAGGCTATAAATGAAAGGGAAGAAAAAAATCGTATCAAGCAAGAAAAAGCAAGAATGAGGTTGTTTAAGAAGGAGAACAAATCGAAGAGTAAGGAAACTAAAGAAAAAAACCTGAAGAAACTTGAAAAAAAGAAGGAGCAGAAAAATAAAGACAATGATGACAGTGATGATGATGATGATGCAGACTGTGCCTGTTTGTATTGTGGAGAGTTCTATTCAAAATCAGTAGAAGGGTGGGTATCGTGCTGTAGGTGCAAAAAGTGGGCTCACAATTCATGCGCAGGCATAGACAGTGAGGACGATGAAGCTGTATTGTTATGTGAATTATGTGACGATGAGGACTGAGAATAGGATTTGAAAACAATTGATGTTAGTTTAAGTAGCCTTAGGAAAAAAAGCTATGACAAAACACGTTTTAGTAGTTATAATTAACAATATACGTTTGGAGGGAAGTTTTTCAAAAATGTTGACATGTATTTAATGACCACCCCATTCTGCCCCGATACCCGGGGCAGAACGGGAAATTGTAATAGGTGTAATTTTCAAAATATAAAAAAAATAATTGATGTTTAGTTAAGATATGAATATTTTCTTGTTATGTGCTAATGTTCAATAAACATGTATAAAATATTTCAGCCTTTTTAATCAACCCTTTTTACATGAAAAAAATATATATTTACTAAGTACCCCATTCCGCCCCGGGTTCCCCTAATTATTTACTTATCTAAGATCGAATTAATTATCTAGCACAAACTTTCTACTATATTCATCATCAAATAGCCTCAAAAGCCTGAAATACACTGCGTTTTGTTTGAAAAAGCACTTATATCGCAAACAAATACTCAGATAGAACTCAGCTGATGATCTAAACGTGTATACGTACTATTTTTGTTGTTATTGTGGTATTGTAAAATAACCTTAACATGTAGCTTTATTGAAAGTTAAACAATTTAAATGTTGTATTATTGGTTATGTGTAAAGAGAATAACTTATATGTAGCTTAAAGTTAGTTTACCAATTATTGGCCTTTCGCTAAACACAATGTTTACTATCTAAATGTATCTTTTATAATGATGCCTTATATACGAGTCGTATTTTCTTTTACTATTGTCGTATTATTTAATTTCTAAGTCATACCAGAAATCTGTTATGTTCTAAATGCCTACAGAATGATCAAGGAAGTAGAGGTTTGTTGTAGAGCCCCTCAGATACTATATTCCACGATTGTACTGTATATTCCACAATCCATGTTACAAATTAAATAGCTTTCTAAATGTCTATAAAAAATCAAGGTTTTTAGATGTAAGAATTTAAAAATAAATAAATTAATCGAATAATAAGACTATTTCCAGAAAGATTTTCACTGGACACACATGCTAACTAATTGTTAGTAAAAAGGAATTTTAAAGTAGACGTGAGTTCCGGAATTAAACCACTTCTAATGCAGTTGTTCGTGCTGGTGACAGGAGCAATCTGGATCAACAAGATTACATAAACCAATGCCAACATCGTAGAACTGCGTCCCTTTTGATTACACTGGACTGCATCTCCTACGTTCAGGTAATGTTTTTACTGCAGTTGTAGGTGCTGGCAACGGAAGCAATCTACATTAACAAGAGTTACCGGTACCTCAAACAACACTAACATCGTAGAACTACGACTCTATTGATTACATTGGACTGCGTGCCCTGTGTACAGGTAATGAGTCCACTGCAGTTGTACGTGCTGGCGACGGAAGCAATCTACATTAACAAGAGTTACCTCAAACAACACTAACATCGTAGAACTACGACTCTATTGATTACATTGGACTGCGTCCCCAGTGTATTGGTAACGAGTCCACTGCAGTTGTAGGTGCTGGTGACGGAAGCAATCTACATTAACAAGTGTTACCTCAAACAACACTAACATCTTAGAACTTCGACTCTATTGATTACATTGGACTGCGTCCCCAGTGTATAGGTAATGAGTCCACTGCAGTTGTAGTTGCTGGTGACGGAAGTAATCTACATTAACAAGAGTTACCTAAACAACACTAACATCGTAGAACTACGACTCTTATTGATTACATTGTACTGCGCCCCAGTGTATTGGTCTGGTGGTTTTGTTAGTTTTTATGGCTGTTTGTCTTTTTACATTCCCAGGATTATATATATATATATATATAGCTCTTAGTACAGGATAAAATAATACATTTTTTATAGTTTCTCCTTTTTACACTAGAAAACATATTGATTATCTTTTCTGTTTATTGATGATGCAGTGTTATTGTTGATTATGCATTAAATATATCTGGCACTATATTAAAAATGTATTGCATTTTACCAAGATTTTAAACAGTATTATACTTCAAATATATTTGTTTGTGTCTATAATCATATCGTACCATTAACTCCTCCATACTATCATAGTGGTGTTGACCCAACCTTCTTAGCTATAAGCGTACAACGGTACTGGTTCAGTTATGTTTGTCTATAAGCCTAAGTTAGTAGCTAGATTGATAAAACATGAATGACATTTCTCAAAACACAATAACATTATAATTGATTTATAACCTACAATGTGCATGTCTGTTTCCTAATCCCTTTAACCAATGTGAACTGTGAAATTGTCAAAAGATTAGTACAATATGGTTTTTAGGTTTCAATTTTGCTCCATTCTGTAAGCTATTGAACCAATCGTTAAAAGAGTTCTATTGATAAAGTTACATTGAAATGAAACATTTCGGTTTACAATGAGTAGACCTCAATGGCTGGTAATGACAGCTGTTTTTTATCATGACCACTATTCAAAGTTTTACAATTTAACTGAACAATGTTGTAAGAGTGATATTTAAATGAATATTATTTAGAAGTCTTTTTTGTTTTGAACCATACCTGTCTTAAAAACATTAAAATTTATTAGCAATTTTTGTTTTTTCTAACAATTCAATAATTTCTTTAAAAATTTTTAAAGAAATGTTTTAAAAATGTTTTAAACGTTTTAAAAGTCTTAAATGTTTTTAAAATGTTTTCTTTAAAGAAAGTATAGTTTATTCAATTTGACAGTTTGACAATAACTGTAAATTTTTATTTTTAAAACTTTACAGTTCGTTTACGTTGGACTAACCAATGTTAAGTACTTTATTCAGCGTAGGATTTTATTTCAGTAAAACAAGTATCATAATACATATTTTGTCTTCACAACTGCTTGTACTTATTATTTGGCTGATTTTAACTGATTTTATGTAATATTGTAATACGTACTAAACAAAATATTGTAAAGTGAAAACTATCAATATTGAAATGTTTTAATACGAGGATTAATAAACTGAATGTCGTAAGCAAAATTACTAGATAATAATAAAATTAATACGTTTTTATTCGTCTTAAATAAAGCTTCTGCAGACCCGGTATTCCTTTGATAATACTTAAGCTAAGCTGTAAAATATTCTTACTAATAATGGTGGCCTTAAACAACGTTTTCCACATTGTTTACCACATTGTCATTACGTTCTTTTGAGAAGTCTTACTTGTCAAAAGATTAGATCTTTAAATGTGACCCTCATAAGCAAGGCTTTTGGAGAAATTGTGTTTCATCAGCTGTTATATTTCAGTTTTAGTTATATCAACTTATGTTCTCTAACTATCTACTCAACAGCAACTCTACTTCATAGTGTGAAAGCTAAAACTACTGAAGGAAAGCAATTTTGTATCACTACTCACTCCTTCGATCACTCTAAAATCTTACGATTATTTTAAAAGTGAAAAACAATGATCTTATAACAATGATTAAACAGTAATCTAAACAGTTAATAGATAAAATAATGTTTAAGTTTATTTAAAATATAACAAAGAGAAGTCAATATAACCTGATGATGTTAGTTAAATTATCGTTTAGTCATAAAACACCAATTAAAAGATAAGAAGTAATCGGATATTTTCTGATTTTCAACAGATAATATTTTTACTTTACATCAATATAAATGTATATATAATATAATATTTTAATATAATAAACCAGATTAATATAAATTTCATATTTTCATATAAATTACTTGAAAACAAAAATGTCTTGTTATTCATTACTAGATTCCGAAAGTAGATATATGGAGATATGGGTGAATCTGAGAGGGGGAGAGAGTTTGATGAATGCAAATGAACTACTGTAGTCTTAGTTACTAACTTAGGTCAATTCGTTAATCTTTCTAAGGATTGATTAGCAGCTTTACGTGAAATCCCAACCAAGTAGTATTATTTAAAAAAATAAATATTATTTAAAATTTTATTGATATATACAGTGGAACAAATTGCATGGAATGCAGATTAAATGTTTTTGTTCAAATCCCTAAATGTGCAAAGCATGGAATAACGTTTGATAGCTCTACCAAGTAGAAATGTGTACTCAAAGCTAACAAACGCTTGAAAATATTCTACTTGGAAGGAACTTTTCTACCCAATAGTGAAGATAGCCCAAGTTTCAATATGCTAAAGCTCAACCGACCGTATTTTCCAAATGAACCAACATGATCGATACGCTGTTCGGATAAACATATTGCTTATTTCTTATCCACATAGGGTACACATATAATTCGACATCTTAGCTCCTTACATTCTTAGTACACTAACCGGATTGTGAAATTACTTTTACATTTATTTTCAAAACAAATCTGAACACTCAAGAATCAGACTATTGTAGTTCTTATTGTACATTGTTAGAATTTATTATTTCGCTAATAGTTTCAAGCATTAATACTTTAAATGTATTTCAGTTGTAATAAGCTGTATATTATATGTTTTACAATCTGTATAGATTGTAAAAAAACAGCTTACAATGTATCTGTACTATCAAATGTCTGATATGTATCAGTATCTATCAGATACTGAAAATATCTGAGCTATCAAAAACTAGAATTTTCTATTACTTATAAACAACTTCATCAGTGAAATTACGTAAACTATTTCCGTAAAGAGTGAGTTAGTACTCTGCAAATAATGCTTGTACGAATACGTTTGGGTTATGTATTTTAGCCAATAATTGATAGCTCTAATTAACAAAAAATGTTATGTCATATAAAATTAAAATAAAATGTATATTAAGGCAATTAAGAACTACTCCTGTTAAGATGTATACATATATCAATATATTTAAAATTAAAAAAATTAAAATTATGTTTATTAGTAACATTTAAAATCAATATTTCCAAACCAAATAACAATTCTTCATAAAAATATCCATCTTATTAATAACTTTCAACCCAGTTTTCCTCGAAACATAAGAGGGACAACAGAATTCCGATAGATGGTAGCACTGTCACCTGGAGCAGACGGAGGCTCCTGAGTGTGAATATAATCAGTATGTTTTTGCTCACCTCACCCCTACTGCCCCTTTCATCAAACTCTTCAGATCTGAACACTTGTCGGCCCGCCCGATTTGCTTGTTCTTGTTGCGTTTTGACAACATAGAGATTGTGTTCTGTTCATGCCGCTGTCCTTACACGACAATCCAGAGTTCACAGATTTTGCATACTTTCTACTGAGATTATTACTATTTCATAATCAGATTAAATGTGTCAACAAAAATAGATACTAGAAACTGTACCGGGTCTTTGACCGGTACATTACGTTTTTTTCGTCGTTGTCTGCCAGGCTGCCTGAGATTCGCTTTTGCCCGGCGATTCGCGTAATTTGGTGGCCGTTGGCCCGGATCCGTTCGTTCCGTGTTCCGGCCTTTGGCTGTCAGGTTGGCCATCTTCTAGATTGTTCTAGTAGAGTTCTACTCGGCCGAACCTCTTTACCATGTCAGGCTAGAGCTCCTAAAACGTAAGTGTTCATTCTGTAAGTTTTAATATCTAATCACCCCAGTTGGCACGCTTTCCAGCTTTGGTGGGGGGGGGATGGGTCTCAATTGGTAGCAGAGCGTGGTTGCCTAAAAAAAAAATATATATATATTTCTCTCTTGCTTGGCGGTGGGTGTTTGCCAGTTAGTAGGTCAGTGTTGGCCGACCTACCGTCAAGGTGTCTTGGTATTGTATAAAAAAAAAAAAAAAGGAAACAAATAAATAATTATTTAAAACAAAAAACAATTAGAAAACCAGATAGATAATTTAACTTAAAAAAAAAATAAAAAATAATTTAAAAAAAAAATAATAAAAACCTAGGCAATCCGCTTGGTTACCTTGTTGAATGGGTTTCATGGGTGGATTGGAGTGGTCGGCAGTGGCTCGGTAGGCTGAGGGTTTTGTTCGTCTTGGACCCTGGAGTTGTCGTTTTTTTTTGTGTAGATTGTTGAGAATTGTTGCGTTAGAGATGGCCTATCTGCAGAATATTGCCCTCCTGGTGAAGGAGGAGTTGATATTTGAGTTGAGGTCGCGTGGGGTGACTCCGGAGGGTGATGTTCTGAATCTTCGGAGGTTGTTGCGCGAGCAGTTGTCCGCGGGTACGGCGGTGGATTGGTCTGATCTACTGGAGGTTGGTGATGAGTTGTCTCTTTGTAAGCGCAAGGTGGAAGATTGGGAAGGGGTTTTGGAAGATCTGCAGTTTGAACCTCCAGTAGGTCGTGACCGGGCCTGCCGCCTTGCACGTTTGGGGCATCTGCTTGCCCGTTTAAGGCTGGTCAACCGGGCACCGGGGTTGGAACCGTCGGATAGGGCGTGGATCTTGGAGAGTGTGGCTAGGCTGGATGAGATTTTTCAGGCACTCTCCGGGTCCACGACTCCTACGGGTCTGGGTCAGCGGCCTAATTTCGCGCTGTCGCCTAATGTGTCGAGGCCGCAGGCTGAGACAACGGCTCTCACTGTGCCTGAGGTTCCTTCTGAGCCTGCAGGCGTTTCTGTTGAGGTTGCTTGTGGTTCGGCTCCAGCTGCCGTTCCTACTGCTTCTTTGGGTTCACCTGCTCTTCTGCAGCTGAGCTACCACAAGCTACCTAACCCTCTCACGCCCATGGTCCAGAATCTCCCTGTGATCGATGGGATGGATCCTGAGGAGCTTCTTAAGTTTCTGGTGGCCTTTCTCAGACTTAGTGAGATGCCCGGCATGCAGGCTGGGGACTTGCTTCGTCTGATTTTCCCGTATTGTAGAGGTCCCGTTGGGGAGTTGCTGAGTTCTGTCTTGGCCAGTGATGCCTCGGTGGACTCGTTCCATCGAGAGTTGCTTTCGTCGTTTATTCCCATTCGACTCAGGGAGAGGATGGTCATGGACAGATTTTATCGGTCGCAGGGTAGGGGCGAGTCTCTGGCAGCCTATGTCTCTTCAGTAAAGGAAGCTCGTCAAGCGTTGCACCTCACACTTTCTGAAGCTGACACCGTTCGTGTCATCCTGGATGGCATTTCGCCTGAAGAACGGTGTAGGCTAGTTTTTGCTGGTGTTCCTTCGACTTTTTGGGAGCTGCATCAGCTGTGCATTGTTTCGCGCAGCGTGCAGTTCTCAGACCAGCAAGGGAGGGATCATGAGAGTCATCGTGCTCTCCCCACCCGTCGACCGGCTATGTCTTTAGGTGTGAGTCAGCCAGTGGAGGGTCGTGGTTCTCGGCCTCCGGTTGTGTGTTTTGCTTGTGGCCAACCTGGTCACATTCGACGTGACTGTCCACGTGCTCGAGGTCGTGGGGCGGGAAACGCTCAGCGCGGGGGGTTGCCTCCACAGTAGCTCCCCGCGTTGTTGCGAGTGACTGTGGCCATTTGCCTTTGACACGTGCCCATAGCAGGAGTGTCGGGGATTTTTCGGGCCTTGCTGGCATGGCTTCCCGGGGACTTAGTGCGGTCACCTCGGTGTGTCCTGGCGTTTTTGTTTCTTTTGGTGGTACGGTGTGTCGAGCCCTTCTTGATTCTGGTTCGGCATGCAGTATCATCAGCCTTTCTCTTTTTGAGTCCCTTGACGCCTTAGGACTTGTCAGGCACACCGAGCCTTCTTCTATTACGTGCTGGACGGCATACCAAACTCCTCTACCCATACTTCTAAAGGCGTCATTACATTTTAAAATTGAAGGATATTCCTGGAGGTGGGGTTTTCTTGTTGCCAAGGACCTGGCGGTTTCTTGTATCCTAGGGGCAGACTTTATCTCTAAAAGTGGTATGGTGCTTGACCTCCAGAATCGCCAGATGTTTTTCAAGTTCAATCGGCGAGTTTTGGTGCCTCTAGTAGGTGATTCTGACTGCCCTTCTGCAGTCAGAGAGGTGGGTTGTGAGCCCGAACAACCCAAGGTGGATCCGGTTGGTCATCTCCCCCCTGAGCAGGCGGAGGCCATTAGGAGGCTGTGTTTGCGGTTTCCTGATGTGCTTACGCCTGAGCTTGAGGTCACTTCTCTTCTGGAGTATGAGATCCACCTCACCGATTCTCAGCCAGTTAGAAGTCATCCATACAAACTTGCTCCCCCAAAGATGGAGGTTATGAGGGCTATGATTGAAGATCTTCTGAGCAAGGGTGTGATTGAACCGTCTCGTTCTGCTTATGCCAGTCCAGCTTTTCTTGTGCCCAAGCCTAATGGTAAGTCTAGGCTTGTGATGGATTATCGGAGGCTCAACGCTAAGGTCGCTATTGACTCGGTACCTCTGCCTGATTTGCATTCTGCGTTTGATTGGTTCGGAAAGGCTAAGTTTTTCAGTGTGTTTGATTTGAACCAGGCCTACCATCAGATTCCATTGAAGAAGGAATCACGGCCTATGACTAGCTTCTGTGTTCCCTGGAATCTTTACCAGTTCACTAGGGTTCCTATGGGTCTTGCTGTGGGTGCCCAGACTCTTACTCGTCTGCTTGATTCCATCTTCCATGATGTGAAATTCAAGTTTGTTTTCAATTACCTGGACGATCTTCTTGTCTACAGTGAGACTTTCGGGGAACACATGCAACATCTGGAGGAAGTTCTTAGTCGCCTCAAATCAGCTGGCCTTACCGTCAATCCAGAGAAAGTCTCTTTTGCTCGTCCTGAGATTTCTTTTCTGGGTCATCTTATCTCTTCTCGAGGCGTCTGCATAGATCCTGCGAGGACCCAGGGCATTCGGGATTTTCATCCTCCCGGAGATGCCAAGGGGATTGCCCGTTTTGTGGGGATGGTGAATTTTTACCGGCGCTTCATCCCTAACGTGGCCGAGCTAGCTGCCCCGTTGAACGAGCTGCGTAAGAAAGGTGTCTCTTTTGTGTGGGGCCAAGCTCAGCAGACTGCCTTTGATGCTCTCAAGGAGGCTATCATGCAACCTCCTGTCTTGCGTATGCCTGATTTTAGCAGAGAATTTGTTCTTCAGACTGATGCCTCCTCTTCCACCATTGCTGCTGTTCTTTCTCAGGAGTTTGATGGGGTCAGGCAGCCCATCGCTTTTGCTTCGAGGACGTTGTCTCACCAGGAACAGAAAGCTTCTTCCATCTATGAGTTAGAGTGTCTGGCGGTTGTCTTTGGTACGGACAAGTTTCGGCGTTTCTTGGAACACGCTGAGTTCTTGCTGGAGACGGACAATCAGGCACTGTCTTGGCTTCTTGCCCATCCCCGACAGCTTGGGAAAATTGGTCGCTGGGTGGTCAAAATTTCTGCTTTTAAGTTCCGAGACCAACATCTTACGGGTACCCAGAATGTCATCGCGGATGCTCTTTCCCGCATGTACCACGAACCCAGTGATCCACCGACTGAGGCTGTTGCTCAGTGTGGTGCTGTTCTTCTGGATTTTCCTCTGGCTTTTGACGACCTACTGTCCCATCAGCAGAAAGATCCTGAGCTGTCAGTCATCTTAGGTGAGCTTCAAGAGGGAGGTGCCCACCCTCCCTATTTTCTGTCCAAAGGGGTACTCTGTTGCCGTCCTCGACAGAGGGGTGAACCCCGTGTAGTGCTGCCTAGTCATCTAGTACCGATGGTCTTTCAATATTATCACTCTTCTCTTGTGGGCGGTCATCTTGGCATTCATAAGACCATCGCTAAGATTCGTAGGTACTTCATCTGGAAGGGCATGGACCGGGATGTTGCGGGCAGAGTGCGGGCTTGTCACCTGTGCTCTCTCAGCAAGCCTAGTCAGAATGCAAGGTTAGGGTTGTCATCTTCTGAGGTGGCCGAGCGTCCTTTTGAGAAGGTGTTCATCGACTACGTGGGTCCTTTTCCCCGTAGCAAGTCAGGTAGCTCCTACCTACTTGTTTGTGTGGATGCTTTCTCGAAGTTCGTTTGGCTTTTCCCACTTCGGAGTGCCACGGCTAAGCTCACCATCCGAGCTCTCCAGTCCCAACTCTTCCAGCACTTTGGTGCGCCTTCCACTCTTGTGTCCGACAACGGTAGCCAGTTTACCTCACACGAGTTTCGCAGGTTCTGTTTTGGCAATGGTATCAGGCATGTGACTACCTCGCCTTATTACCCACAGCCTTCTCATGCAGAGCGGTTCAACCGCAATCTTCGGTCTGCCCTTATTACCTTCCATGCTGAGAAGCAGAACACCTGGGATGAGAGTCTCTCTTGGCTCCAGCTTGCTTTTAATTCTTCCAAGCATGAGAGTCACAATGCCACTCCCTTCAAGATTCTACATGGCTACCCTCCTAACAACCCTTTGTCCAACTTGTGGAGGTTAGAGGATCTTCTACCTACGCCAGGTGCCACTGACGTAGTGTCCACGTGGCGGGCTGCTCGGCGCAACCTGCTACGTGCTAGAGAGAGAGTGAGGAGGAGGTATGATAAGGGTCGTACTCCTAACCCTTTTCAGGTGGGAGATCTGGTTCTTTGTCAGGCTCACCCGGTCAGTTCGGCCGCGGAACGAAGAGCTGCAAAGTTGTGCTATCGGTGGTCTGGTCCCCACCGCATCGACAGGTTTTTGTCACCGGTGACTGCTCTGCTGGTTGATCCCCAGTCAGGCAGGGTGTTCAGGAAAGCCCATGTGTCCCAGCTTAAGGCTTTCCGGGGAACGGTTGATCCAGGAGTTGGTGTTCCTGGGGGTTTCTTGGGGCAAAGAGATTGATCACCTCTGCGCCCTAGGTGGCTGTTCTGAGAGAGTCTTTTTCTCTCTTTTCTTGTCGGGCCCGACAGTCAGGGTAGTTTGCTCCCTGTTCGAGGGGTTTCCCCTCTCAGTTTCTCTTGGACGTCCTTGGAACACCACTCTTCGGAGGTCTTCTTCGTCTTCTGTTTGGTTCCCTGAGGTACCGAGTGTTCTCCCCTGCCTGGGTGTGTTGAGGTTTGCAGAGGGAGGTTGTACCGGGTCTTTGACCGGTACATTACGTTTTTTTTCGTCGTTGTCTGCCAGGCTGCCTGAGATTCGCTTTTGCCCGGCGATTCGCGTAATTTGGTGGCCGTTGGCCTGGATCCATTCGTTCCGTGTTCCGGCCTTTGGCTCTCAGGTTGGCCATCTTCTAGATTGTTCTAGTAGAGTTCTACTCGGCCGAACCTCCTTACCATGTCAGGCTAGAGCTCCTAAAACGTAAGTGTTCATTCTGTAAGTTTTAATATCTAATCACCCCAGTTGGCACGCTTTCCAGCTTTGGTGGGGGGGGATGGGTCTCAAAACTGTACACATTTTATTTTATAACGCTATAAAAGTTTGTGATGGGTGATATGTGTTATTTTAGTTTGGTAAACATTAATTTATTTCTATTAAGACTGTTATTTTTGTTATTTTGGCATAAACAGTTTAGCAATATTGAGGGAAATTAAGATTAATCAACTAATTATGAATAGGAAACGAATATCATGACCAGATTTATTTCTATTGTTTATTAATTAAGACAATGATAAGTATGAACATGCTATGGTTGCAGTATTAAATACATATCTATTTAAGGATATATACATTTATTACACCTGAGTAACCCTTACCTTAGGAAATTAGCAATAAGGTAGAATTAATAAATATAAATGTATGTATGTTTATAAGCTGGAATTAATGTAGACCTACAATCATATTTAAAAAAAACAAAATTACTTAGAGAATCTATATTTTAAACATTACTAATTATTACATATTTGTTAACGGTCAAACTCTAATAATGTACTTCCGACAAACTTTTCTTCTTAATGTATGTATATTCTCTGATTAAACATCATCTGTTAGATAACAAAAATTACACATTTTTAATTAGGCTAAAATAGCATTAAGACATTAAATAAAATATTGATCTTGAATTAATTAGTACTAAATTGACGTAAGTATTATTGGCGTATTAGGCCATCAGCTATATAAAATACGTGGATGAATTATAATTAGCAACAACACAATTGACTAGTTTGTGTACTTTCTCACTGTCACAGATGGGCAGAGAGAAAGTATTCAACTAAAATAGATACACTCTTTTTTATTTAATGCACTCTTTTATTTGATATATGGAAAATTAGTATATATTTGCATTGGAAAATTAATAATCTATGCATATATAAATTTGCATATATTATATTTGTATTATATATGCAAATATAATACAAATCCACTACTGTAACAAAACAGGTCACATACAGGAGTGGACCCACCCATGGGAGTTGTGCCTGAAAGCGTGAGAGAGTCGAGTAAGGGGTAAACCCAAGTCAGTTGGTGGGAGAGCCGGGTTGGGACAGACCGTGCGAGTGACTGTCGCTGTGCATGCGGACGCGCGCGGGTAGTACTAGAATAAAGAAGGCTCACTGCCGTATATTGTATTATACGTTTGGGGCCAGTTTTTCGTCTAAACAAATTAATATAATTAAAATTGGAACATTGCAAAAATATAGTGTAAATCTGACAAAACACAATGACATAATTTTCTATCCTGCAAACAAATACATTTAGTTAACAATTTAGTTAACAAATATAAACAGATTGAATTTAAAAATAAATATTTTTTTTAATTAAATAAAATATGTCTTTTTTGTTGTGACATATTACATGTTAAATGTTATACTTATTTGTAATATTTCATTTTAAAATTTGGGTTTGTAAACCCAAACTGTTTCCAAGGTGAACTGGCCCCAAGGTTGGTGAAAATGGCCTATTCAGTAGCCTCTAAGTACAAAAATAAGTGACAGAAAATCTTTAAAAAAATTCTGTTCACACGTTTATTAGATATAGACTATTAAATATTTGCATACAAAATTTGAATTACAATTCGGAACATTTTTGGCTGCACCACCTTAATATAATTCAATAGGCAATGCACAGCATCTATAGAATCACATAATTGATTCCCCAAAACCTTACCATTATTATCTACAGATTCTCCCCCGGCAATTATAGTGTTACTAGCCGACAACCCCTGCTTTAATCGGGGTGGTTCTCTACGCTTGCTTGCCCTTCTCTCCGTGGCTGTCTACTTGAGGGGGATGCAAAGTAGTGCAACTATGTGAGAGTGAGTACAAATGACCTTAAACATTTAATGATGAAAAGCAAATAAGAAAAGCTTGTGTGACTGTTTTTTGTATCAGCCGATTTAAATAAATTACTAAATTTAATTATTGTTAATATTACTCTAATGAGAAAAAAATAAAATTTTGGAGTCTGTTTCTACACCTTATCAATATAATTTAGAGAAATCCTTTCATAGTGGGTCTCTATGATAAAAAATTAACTTTCTTCCAAATTTCATCAAAATCTGTTTTGGTTCTAGAGATTTTGTTATGAGTGAGTACATGTATTTTTTATTACTTAGGTCTAAACTAAGATAACATCAACAAAAACAAACATAAATGTTTGAAAATGTACCATCGTCTTGTTTTAAAGTAAGTTATGTTACTTCATTAATTCAATAAAATAATGAATTAGCTATGTGAATTAGCTACAAATGATTTGTATACTCTTCATATAAATATATTTTTATTATGTGCATTCTTGTATCATTTCATTTAATATATGGTTTAATTAATAACTAATACAATTAGAATTGACAGCTTTTAACAGTAATTAAGCTCAAATTACTTGCCGTAAATGATTGTCTTTTGTTAGTTTAACGAACTTCTTTCAATAAACCCTAAATTGGAGTAACGGTTGCCAACAGTGTCACGGAGGATGACCTTATTGAGGTTGCTCTGGACCGTCGCCAGGGCTTGGTCCCACAATCATCAATTTCGCTGAAAACGTCTCTTTGAAAACTGTTGGGAGGTTCTTTATGTTGCATAATATAATATGTTTAATTTGTATAACGTAATCTTTAAAAATTCGCAAAGAGAATAACTTAGCAGTATCAAAAATGTTTACTAAAATTATATTTATGTGTTAGGCAACTAATATTTACGTAGTAAACATGAGAAGCTTATTAATAAATTAGTTACCTAAATAACACGAGATGTACGTGTAGTCATGATTTTTATTTTGTTTTGTTTACTCCTGCATGTATGTTAAATATATTACAACCACGAGAAAATAAAGATATCCCACAAATAAAGTAGCCAAATACTCTATTTTGATTTAATATAAATTTCACTTATTTTTTATGAGACATTCGAAATGTGGAATTGTTAATCTATCACTAATTTGTAAAGTTTGGCTTATTAATGCATCTTTGTTATATTTACTAATTATATTTAGGAAATAAATATTGATTTACCACTGAATAATGCCTTTAAAACTCTGTCAAATAATATTAAATTGTTACAAATAAACAACTGGTGGCGCAGTGCTTTAACCCAACTACTTGGGCACAAAGTGTTGAGGAGACTGTAGGCGATAGGTTCTATGATCAGTCCACTTAATACAGACACGGCGTCCACTCAGTAGTTTTCATTGACGTGGAAAATACTAAATAAATCTAGGGTGTCTGTGTTAGATGGTAGTCAAGATTCATATTTTATGTAGGGAAGAGCACTGAGTGTTAGGCTTGTCAGTTAACTGAAAATCAGACAAATACTGGAGCTGTACCAAGCTGTAGATCCCTTAGTTCTCCAGCTATTGGGCTATTAATAAATAGCTCTTTGTAAGGAACACTCGACATAGTAAGAAACAATGCTCACACTCATAATTCTTATTCGACCTTCATACTATCCCATAGCTCTACGATCTGCGTCTTGCCAATGCATAATATGTAATATTAGTGAAACACTAGTATAAGTTAATTTCTTTACTTGTGGTAATATGTAAGACAATGATTTCCTCGCCGAGATCTGGCTAAGATCGTTAACGATCTGGCCTCAGACCAAAACCAAAAGTAATGTAAATATATACCCCACGCTTTCCGCACTAGTTCATATTTACGATTTCATTAAAAAAAAACTCAACAGTGCAAATTTTTCATCCTATAGCTAATTTTGATCTGTATTTCACTCAACTAGATTTTTAATTAGATATATAATACCAGTTATTTAGTGTGATACTAAATAAACTGCTATAATCTGGATATAATTCAATAATATATGGTATAGTTAGTGGTGACATGTTTGACGTAGACGTGTGCTAATATTGCAGATCATTACAGTAATTTTATATTAATTATCGTACATAAACAATCGTACACTATATATTCAGTTATAACAGCCAGATGTCACTTAAGTAGATCAAAAGACAAGAACATATTTCATTTATATTACTTTTCCATTTTTATTAAGTTTACAAATCATATATAACGATATAATCCAGTATTATTCAATAGTTGGTAATTTTATAAACTTTACGTAAAAACCATGTTTACCCGATACTTAGTATGACTATTAATGGATGTAGTGTCCCATAATGTACAAATAACAAATATTAAGCAAATTAAGCAAACATCTGAAATAGTAAATATTTATCTTGTTGTTTAATTATTATGTATTAAAATTTATTTTTCAAACACTCTGACACTAATTTACCTAGTATTATTTATATTTCACAATGGCGAGCAAATAAGAAAGTGCAACTATTTAGAAGAATTGTGTAGAACTTTTAAAAATGAAAAGTTGTTTTGTTTTTTAAATTGAAGGTATCATACAAGATTTGCTATCCAAACGTTATTTTGGTTATAATAAATTAACATGAAGTAATTTTTATCATAAGTTTGGTCTAAGGGATGAATTAAATCTCTTGGTATTCTTTTTTATTGTTGTTAAAAGAAAGAGTATCTATGCTGTGTTAACTATTATTGAAAGTAACTGAAATTTACAACTTTTGGAAAAATAATATATTCTATAAAACCATAGTATTTTCCATAATATTTGTAGCTTTTGTCATATACTATAAGCATAAGTTTAGTTTGTAGTCATCACTTTTGGTATAGTTTAGTCAATTTATGCTATGTCATTTTATAATCCAAGAACTTTAAAAGTGATGATATAGTATGTATTATTGTAAACATGTCCGAATATAACTTTTTTCTGGCATCTATTTAATATAGCAAGTAATTCAAAAATATTAAAAGGTTTTTATAAAACATGAACAAGTAAATAATAGTTTTTATATAGACCTTTTCTAAGTATTTGTTGTCAAAATATTTTTTTATCTCAAGTCTTTGGTACTTGACAAACCCTCTCATTGGTTTATCGACAGCCCTTGAGACAACAGGCCCTTCAATTCACTCAAAGATCTTTGTCTTCATAATGCTGTGACCTTATTGAAATGTCAGCCAAACAATAAACTCAAGCGATCTTCCTCACTAGGGACATATTTGATCCTAATAGATTATTCGACCAGTCGATTAGTCAGAATAGTTTATTCATATCGTTATGGAAACACGAATAATATTCTTATCAGCTCGTTAAACATTTCAAATTCATTTTATATAATTTATTGTTTATTTTCAGCTACTTTTTATTGATTAAAAATACGGTATTAAATATTTGGAAAACAATCCACGATTTATTTTATTTCCTATTATAAATACAGTAATAAAGTGATCTCCTGTCACAAAGTTAAATCCAATCCATCAATCATTTGAGACCTGCCTTACTGGTTGTATGTATGCTAGCACCCTCCAATGTTGTTCAACATGTTCAACCACTAACATCACAACCAAAAGAAGTAGAACCTTTGTATATGCAGATTATATTGCTTTAGCTTATCAACCCAATGTACTGAATAATCACTTAAAAGTGAGCCCTCCAAGAATATTTTAGAACCTGGAAGCTAAATCCTAACACATAAAATTCAGTTTCAATTCAAATATATGCATATTTGAAATGTAGGTTTTTGAAATAATTAATTTTATATAAACAAGAAATTTTTTAATTTTTAAATGTCAACTCAATTTTTAGATATTTTCTTTGTTTATTTTTATACATATGCAGTATATTAGCTACTTATCTAATGATCTAGTTCTGTTTGTTGTTTTAATGATAGTATCATACGTATATTAGTGGGTAAATTAAATGATAGTATCAATGTACCCAGTTAGTAGCTTGAACGGATTTCAGCAAAGTATAGGTAAGTGTAACGTCAAAGGCAATTCGTAAATAGAACACTTAAGTGAGTCTTGAGTTAACATAACTAATTATAAATAATTAATCCCTGATTCGAATAAAACCAATAAATTCAGTAGATACCACAGCTGATTTGTATTCATTCTTAAAAATATATTAATAGTGATAAACGAACGTAAAAATAGGATGAAAATATATTTTGTCAAAACCAAACATAATCTTTGTATTCTAGTTTAAATTATATTTCATGTTTTACTCAATCATTAAAAAAACTGATTCATTAACAAACAGTTATTTACTAAACATTTACAGATAAATGAATGCCATATTGAATGAATTTAACAGACATTAACAATGTATATGGAACTATAAGATGGTTTTAATATTAATTTAATACAAATAATAAAAAGATAAACTCAATTCGTAATAAAAAATGTACATTTATATCAATATTATTACAGTAATTTCCTAATGTACACCTACATTTTTACTACATCTGGTTGTTTCGATAAAAACTTCTTCAGCCAGTTCACATGAGCCTGTAGACATATGCGTGCATTTTATCCAAGGTGTAAAGTAATGACCATTACCTCAGTTGGAGGTTCGAGCCTTAGAGCGTGTACGGTGTCCAATGTACATTCACTCTATAGGCCAAAGACTTAGCCACTGAGACACCATAATGAGAAATAAAATAATATTTCAGACAGCTTATATTCCGCAAGTGATTGAATCAGTTTGGTTGAATTAAACATATCATAATAATAATAATGTAAAAATAATGTAGAACAGACGTTTAGTTGCTCATGTATACAAGCAATGTAGCCTTCGAAATAAATTGCCCCATTATTATTTTAACTACAGTGATCTAAACATTCTTAAAATATAAAGTGAAAATAGTTTGAAGAGATTCCCTTAGAACAAGTCCACCCGCGATGGAATCTACTGATATAAAAGGTTTTGTTGTATAGCTAATCGATTTAAAATACAGGGGAGTATTCGAATGAAAAAAAATATTTACTGTTTTATGATTTTGCCAAGATACTGTTATTGCATATCGAAATCAAAACTACCAGGTTAGGTAATTTACTTTGACAGCATCAGAATTACACTGCTCGGCAATCTAATGCCATCGGAAGTTATATTATTTTATCTGGTTTTACCACTATTGATAAATCTTTATTATTTTTTGTACATATATTTTGGTACCTGTTATATTGTACTTCATAGATTGATCTAGTTATACTCTACTTAGGAATACGAATTACAGAATACAATTAAATCATATTCATGTAGAAACGTTACCATCAGAACATAGAATATTGTGAGAGGGCACGTTGCATGCATCAATTGTAACATACAACATTTCTCCAACCTCAATATGATTATGCTCGTATTAAGTTTGTACATTATTCTCGTGATATTCTGTAGCTAGGAATAAGTACAACTGAGATGATCTTCTTTGATGTTAAAAGTCCTCCCACACACCCACAAATGAACGTTGGTTGGGTAACATTGATGGTCCTCTCCAACTCAACACCCCTTGCCGGCGTGGTGGCTCAGTGACTTATGCTTCGGACTGCGGAGGGCAATTTTCAAGGTTCGGATCCTCAATTGAGACAGGGGTCGGTACGTCACTCGTTGAATATAGTTCATACACAGAACTGCGTGCCCATGTGAACTGTCTAGTGAAGTTAAAAAAAGAAAGAAAGTAAGATAATACCTATATTAATAAATAATTTATACCTATTGATAGCTTATTAGCACTATTATGATTAGCACATATGCAAGAGGGTCACGAATTCAAATCTCGGGATGCCCACTACAAATTCGCTTGATGGGTTTGGACCACTTAAAAATAACAACGTTTGTAGATTAAAAATGCTAGTGACTTAAATAAAATTAAAATAAAATGCTTGACTTAAATTTAAATTAATTCCGTTTCTATAAGTAACTCTTTAACAATAAAATATTTAAGTGAATAGCCCCTTTGATGTGTTTGTCCTTTTAAAAGTTATGCCGAACTATCTAATTCAACTCTATTATCGAAATTATCGCAACACAGCAACATCAAATATAACAGTTGGTTTTAAAATACTCTATCAAAATGTATCAGTACTAAGCCTCTTTTGAAACTTTCTATTAGCCAATATAAAACATCGACAGTTTAACAAGTTGGTCCTTTGAAAAAAGAAGGACATGTTATATTTTTATTCTGCGTTACTCTTTTAATAAAATAATTTAAATAATCGTATAAAATTGCCTCAAAATGTACTATGACTTAAAAATATCAATCATAATAATAGTTATCAAAACAACCAATTATTAGTTAAATAATGTGTTAGTATTACATTTATAATTGACTGAACAGTAAAAGTTAGACAGTATACTTCTAATTTAATAAAAATACTTTCAAAATTGGAACACGAGTTATATTGATGCTAACTTTTATTTTAAGTAGGCTAAAATTTACTGATCCTTTAAAATCTTAGGTATAAAGTAGCATGCTTCATTAGGATTTATACTAAAAATGAATTACTTACAAGCGTTTACTTCCAATCACGTTTTTGATCAATTACCTGAAAAAAATTTAAATTAACAAAGAAACTAGGCAAGATCATATAACTATACTTTGTCATTATAATCTTGCATCTTTCATATACAGTATACCATTTTTATATTTACTTATGGTATTTATTTATTTACTTTTTCATAACAGTAAGTTATAGCATATTATTGTATACTACTTAAGCTAATGTCCAATCCTTGGCGAGAAAAAAAATATCAAAAACACAGTTAATTGATTGAAAATTAAAAGTTAAAAAGTTAAAGAAAAATACAAATATTTCATACAGTTTTTATATTGAGATAATATTTGTATTAGTACTTCATTAGGTCCAAATTATATTTAGGCATTGATCTCATCCTTAGTGAACTTATATATTTGGTTTAAAACTTATGTTTGAAATATGGTTGCCAAATTATTTTAAAATAATAAGATCTTCAGTAGTTACAAAAGTAAGTTAAGATCAAGTTAAACATAGCTGTATAAGGAAATAACATTGATTGAGTACTGTTTTACTTGGAATAAACTTTACAAACACAACTAACTGTGAAGAGAGTTCATACATAAGTTTCGTCACATAAAGCTCACTCGACTTTATTTTTCATTCGGACAATCACAGTCGATCAACATTATTCCGATAAAAAAGTTCGTTTTTACTTGACGTAAGGTATGTAGATGTTCAACAGTTCAGACACACTGACAAGTTAAGTAAATAACTGCTAAAGTTCTGTTGTTTCAGTGTTGTGGGAAAAATTATGAACTGAAATACTTTTTTGATCAAAATCATCGTTTTCTTTACTGTAGTTTGAAATTGCCTGTTAACAAGCGATTTCCAACTGCAAGAATGTACTAGTTGCAATATTTCATTACCAAATATAGATATATAATGAGAAAACGGCAAAGAATAAATCGTTGAGCTATAATTTATAATGTATTTATCACATGTTCATTGAATAGCAACAGTTGAAGGTTTAAAGTATAACCATTTTGGGGGCTAGTGTCACTTATGACTGCAATTAAATAGCAGTATTTTATTTTTGTTTTAGTATAAGTATAAAATATGTATTTGCATATCTTTAAAAAAATTTTATTTTGTAAATGTTTCATTTAGAAAACTAGACAAATTCCTATAAGTTCCTATCGGTTCACGAAATCAGTTTTTTATTTGACAACTTCAAACAATCTTCAAATGCGTAATAATTATACGATCAATATATGTTTTCAATTTCTTATTCCTATACAGTTATTATTTTTATTTCGTCCTCATATAGAATATAAAATAATACAAACAAATATCAGTAAACATTCACATACTTATTGTATAGCTTCGTAATGAAATATGTTTAATATGTTATGCTTAATAAATTCATGACAACACTTTAAGAAAAGCCAAAACGTAAGTACTACATCTTTTCAACGGGATGAGTATATACGCGTTAGACTCGTTTTTACCAAGGCAATAGGCCTATATGTTTAATAATTTATATGATTAATATTTTTGCACTAGGTCAAACGTCTGAAGTATTTACTAAAATCATTCAGATTTTAGGAATAGTTCCCAGATAAACACATCTGCGTCTATATTCCCAACAGAAAATGGGAATATAGAATATATATATTCTTTTGTACGAGATCACACCTAAGCACAAATATTTAAGAGTATATATTTGTTTCAAAGTTAAAATGCATAGCTTCATTAAAATACAATATCCCAAAAGTAGTTGAAGACATGTATTTTAATACCAAAATTGAGTACATTCAGTGTTACATTCAATATTTCTAAGTAGAGTACTCTAACATTTTAAACACTTTAAGGCTATTTTGAATCAGTACAAAATACAGGACTTGATGTTATGTGGTTTTTATCAATTGGCAATCAAAATATAAACTGAGATACCTTCAGATGTGTTTGACGCAGAACAGATTCGTTTTTTACAACATTTATTGTGCGTATCAGTATACAGCAGTGACTGCATATAATTTAGCAAATGACTAAGAATAAACTAACAACAACAATGTTAAAATAAGAATTTTACAATAATGATATTACAAAGTAAACTAATTACACGAAACATTTTAGACCAATACTACGTGGTTCAGATTCCACGTACGTAGGTCCCTTAGTTTCCTATACAATATGATTTATGAGATTTATAACAGCTATCTGGCTATTAATAAATTACACTTACTTAGGAACAGTTGACCTTAGTAACAATGACTTCACTCGTCAATATACACTTATTACACTCGTTCACCCCTCATTTAGCCCATAATTCTACTATCATTTCCACTGTACGTGTATAGGTGGGCAGGTGGGTGGACTACTTCTATGGACCTGTCAAAATTAAGGTGTGTGAGAGGCTTAAAATTACTTAAAGATGCATATGTATGGGGGTTGGATGTAAGGTTCTTTTCAAGAGTACATGGTGTGAAAGGCAAGTTCCATAATGGTGTATGTGTATGAGGACTGGATGTAAGGTCCTTGTCAAAAGTACATGGTGTGAAAGGGTAGTTCTATAAAGATGTGTGTAGATTGTGGACTGGATGGGTGACGTTATTTCATTAACACAGGCTTTAAAGTGATTTTTATTACTTATTTTAACGATATCCAAGTGTTAATAGTAAATAATATTAAAATAGACATTTTAAATTTAAACATTTCATTCATTTTAATTATTTAGAATCGTAGGTATTTTTTAATAAAAGTTGATCGACATTGCTCTTATAAAGAACAATACTATTTGCACTCCTCAAACAACGAGAACTCAGAGTCATTAACATAATAGGTACGACCTTAAACTGTACCCAAGTTGTGTCAGCTCATTGTAATGATATCGAGTTACTTAAATATAGCAAGCTACACCATGTTACCACACCGTTCCCAGGGGGTCACAAGTTGCGCTGGTATCTTCCACTACTCCCTAGACACAGTGGGCTTGCTCCACTGCTCCCTAGACACAGTGGACTTGCTCCACTGCTCCCTAGACACAGTGACTTGCTCCACTGTCTACAGTGGAGGAATAACATTATGTTATTTCCCTTACAAGACCGTTCTGCTTGGGTATAGTAAATGTTTTAGAGCAATCTTAAAAGCTGTGTCATTATTAAAATAAATTATACATTTAATTCTACACTACGTAAACTATAAGTAATAAGAGATATTATAATATGATAATCATATCGAGTGTCTTTAGTCTCAGTTTAGCAAAAATAAATGAATAAAGTCATTTACCTTTCAAAAATCGTTATTTTGTGGCCAGTTATGTTTTATCATTATTATAGTTTTATCAACTGACAATTTTTTATAGTTATTCTTTATTTGAACATTCTTTTAATGACCTATTCTGATTTCAAATATCCTATAATTTTAATTTATTGCTATTTATTGATGGACATTATTTTATAAATAGAAAAAAGCCACATATACATAACATTCTCTTATTATTTAGGTAAGTAAGTATTTTGTGATTTCATTCTCAGTTATATGTGTTTACCTCGTATAATTCCCCTATGATCCATTACGTTTAAAGGTAATTTACTCGTTCAGGTTTGATCCAAGGCAAGCAATCTTGTTGTTTTGCTGTTTCTCAATATATATTATTATTTTAATCTTATTTTCAATGTTAATTGTTTAATTCATACTAATTTAAATAGCATATGACAAAACAGAGCATCAGTCACTATGAGGAAGAATTGTTTTAAAGAATATCAGTTTTTCATATTTTTACAAACCTCCTGTCAAATTTTAAAAATTGCTTGTGAAAATTCCATTTATCTAAAAAAGAGTTACATGATTTATTTTAAATACTATTTTATCTACAAAACATTGTTTTTTTTTGTTTTTTTTTTTTGTAATTACGGACTCAAATTTAAGAATGGAAGTAAAAATAAACATGTACTCTCTTTCATTTTAGATGTTAGTATCATCGAAGGGTTATTTGAATATATAAAAACAATTATTTATTGATATAATACAATAGTTTGCCAATTTAGAGGCCAAAGGGGAGACTTGGCAATACATCGATCGTCTGGGAAATGATTCTACTTATAGAGCTTAGGGAATGGCTTTAGACAAAACCGTCAGAGGTATACTCATTGACATGTCTATACCTCTGACTCCAGTAGTCGGAAGTCACGCAAAGTCGTTAAGGGGCACAGAAAGTAAACAATCTCTACGTTACCTGATTACAGACAACCTTTACTCGTGAAACAGTTAATAGTAAACTAATTAAACTTAAACTATTTAAATTCAAACAATTATACTAAAATATTTTAATAAAATTGTTAATTTTAATTTGATGGCAGTTTCATGTTAAAACTGTACTGGGAATTTGTACATTTGTACTGGGAATAGAGAAAATCAAATATTTTACTTTGGATGTCTTATCATTATATGGCTTATTATATACAAGGACAGTTTAACTCAATAAGTATATTGCTTGATAAAATATTCTATACAGAAGTTTAGAAAAACAATTTTAAAAAGAACTACATTTCTTATGTTTAAATTTCGTATTAAATAATCATACCAATATTAATTGAAAAACAACGAACGAGTTACAAAAGTCACTTTTATATAAACAAAATAAAATTGGTTACTCCTTTAATTACTTATGACTATACAAAAAAGTCTAATGAACATTTGTAAGAGAACGATAGTAGACAATAATAATTTGAGCGTTGAACTCATATGATTATGCATACATACTGGTTTCTTCGTCTGTGTTAATAATCATGCTTATATGGCGTAAACTTTTAATACATCTGTTAAAAGTTGTTTTCTGCAATAAATCGTAATTTTAAATGCAAATAATATATTAATAAATTTCAATTTACGTGTGATTAAAACATTTATTCTTAACAATTTAGTCACTATCATAAAATAATTTACTTTTCCAAAATTTATTCAAATTGATTGTTTTACAGTCATGGAAAGGAATGTGAGGACGTAAAAACAAATGGAAACCCTGCCACGATACTGCACGGCTCCCAGAATGCCCATTGCGCTGATGGAACGGGCCGAGATTTAAATCTGCTGTTATGACACTTCTACTGAACTTTCAAATTGAATAAGATGCAAACTTTAGGGTTATGTTTAAAAACATAATTTAGGTGATCTAGAAAACAAAGAATGATTATTAAAATAATCTATTCTACTATATAAATGTGACTAGCTATGCTCATTTGAGGCTACTCAAGTTGATTATTTTGAATGCTACCCAACTTCAAAAACTGCGCTTAGACTGTTATAATTAACCCCTTATATACAGTCACACCGTCCTAAGCTCATTAGCATGGTGAATAATAAAAAAGGATCTGATTGACTGGTGTCTGGAAACATATTATGCACCTTTCTTTATGTAAAACGTTTCTTTGCCTTTCGTAGCACGCTTCTATAGTATGCAAAAACATTGTGCCAAATTTGATGGTCCAAAGTTTTTTAATGTTTGAGAAATTATGATCAGTCAGTGAAGAATTGTTTTTATACACTTTACTTGCATAATGTTTTTATAATACATTTTGGAAGAATAAATTATTTTAGGAAGGTGACCAAATGGTTAAGAATACATGTTTTAATCACACTTACATTTAAATGTATAAATATATTATTTGCATTTAAAATTACGATTTATTGCAGAAAACAACTTTTAACAGATGAATTAACATTATCCGCCATTTAAGCATGATTCTTAACATACACGTATATGCATATTTCCACTAATATTGCACAACTACATTTTATGAGTACTTCAACCAAAGTTACAAGTACGTAACAACATTTCAAAAGTCATGAACTATGAACAGACTAGACTTAACTAACTGTGTAAACAACAGCTGTTAACTACAGCTGTACGACAGTAGTAGTTGTCTTCCCTTCTCAGATAACAGACACCCTCCAAGTCTCTCAAACTACATCAAGAACTCTGCCTTTGAATAAATAATGTAGCTAAAATGGGATAAAGTGAGTTAACAATGTATTTCAAAAAGGTCAATTATTTCAAATTTATACTTTAATAATTATCATTAGATCATCTAAGCTTTTAATTATGTTTATATGTGTAGAAATACCTTTTTTTTTAAACTGAAGAGTAACAATTGTTTTTATTATTTGACTGATGTTTCATGTATGTATTTTTTCGTTGTAAGATAATGTTTACAAATCTTAACGCCAGACAAACACTGTGATACAGATCTGAGTGGCCTTATTGAAATGTCAGACACACACTGTGATACACATTTGAGTGGCCTTATTTAAACGTCAGACAAACACTGTGATACACATCTGAGTGGCCTTATCGAAACGCCAGACAAACACTGTGATACACATCTGAGTAGCCTTATTGAAATGTCAGACACACTGTGATACACATCTGAGTGGCCTTATTGAAACGCCAGACAAACACTGTGATACACATCTGAGTGGCCTTATTTAAACGTCAGACAAACACTGTGATACACATCTGAGTGGCCTTATTTAAACGTCAGACAAACACTGTGATACACATCTGAGTGGCCTTATTGAAATGTCAGCCAAACTATAAAAGAAATCGATCTTTCTCACTAGGGACTAATCAATCCGAATAGATTCCTCGCCATTCCTGATTACATCTACATATTGTTAGAACACGTTTTTCCACGTGTTAACTTTGAGTCCATTTCTATTTTCATTTCGTTTTAGTATGTAACGTGTGATAATATAATCACATATGCACCCAATCTGATCACACGAAGCACAGTTTACACTGTTTTTGATAAGTTTGGAATATAGGGGTGCTACCTGATTTTCCTGATTTTTTTATTTTTAACTAGTCAATGTTAACCCCATGAACGAATCCATAGATTTTTTTAGCAGAAATACTGATCTCCCAAAAAACCTTTCGATGCCTGAAATTATGTATATTACATTAATCGTAAGTAGACTTTTCTTCTGAACGTAAATATGACATAAAATTATTCATCTGTGAATAGTAAACTAGAGAGGGACTATTAGAAATAAATGCAACACGTTAAATGTTGTTCGTGAATATATATTGCTAACCTAACCTAACTTAAGCTTATCAACATTTGTTCTTGAATATCTCAGTTGTTATTCGTCGTACGAATAATTCGTGTTCATAAGACAACTATATAAGATATTTGTAATATATATTGTTTTTACGTAAACAATTTCTTCTTTTTTCAGTATTTTTGGTAAAAATCTGTACCTCCAACAAACAATTGTTACGGATTCATGTGCGTGGAGTTAATATTGACTAGTTAAAAAGAAACAATCTAGAAAATCATATGCATCTCTATTTTCCATATTTACCCTGTGTTTATTATTTATCTTGATTTTGTGCCAAAACTATATCTTTATTTACCGATGAGCTCTCTTTGTCTCACCATACAAGACAGTTTCAGTTCTTTTTCCTGACAACCTGTGCTTTAACGTGTTATTGAATGAAATATCAGTTTTTGTTATACTGTATTTAAAAGCTTATGTTACTGCACCAATCAATTTGATTGTTTCAGTGATAATATTCTAAATTCGGTTTTCTTAAAATCTTTTCTTAGGACTAAATAAATTAATGCTGTATCAAATTGTTCTGTATTTTTTTGTCTTCAAAAAATAACTTGTTTGTCTTCTTATGTGTTAGTCAGTTTAGTGCAAATGTTTAGGAATTAGTTAAATTCAGTAAATACTTAAAAACAACCTTAGTATTCAGTAAACACTAATACAAGTAAATGTGTAATGAAATATATCTTTGATAATTTCTCAAAACATGGAGTATTATCATGTAGCCTTACCTCGTACAAAAAGAATTTAAAAAATTCCTAAAGTGCTGTTGTATATTTGTCTGCAGTAAATACTTGCGTTATTATGTTTTACGGGATTATTATATTACTATTTTTAATGCAACTTCTTTATTTTATGCTTGCGTGAGTAGTTGATAAGCTTTTTTTGTATGTCGATGTTCTCTTTGAGACTTCACCTTCACAGTTCCCAATTTATCATGGTTTTTTAATTCCATATTTTTATTTGAATAACGTAACTTGTTTTTTTTTTTTAAGATTAATATCAGCTGTTACGATGATATTACGCTCATAATTAATTATTACAACAGTATAAAATAGGGCATACTAAAATAAGCTATGTAATTTAACTTAGTATATGCTACCTAGAATAAGAGGAACGTAAATATTACCAGGTTTAAAATATTATCACGTGTTAATAATGCATGGATAAGCAGCTAGATCTAAACATAAATTTACTATCTCATTATATTTTGTCCTAATTCTGTGCTTATTAAATTAATGTACTTTGTATATAAGTATGATTGTTAGCAACATAGTTTTACCTTAAAGTTAACATTAAACTGCTCCTCCTTGAAGAATTTTGATATCACATGATACGTTTAAATTAAATAGATGAACCTAAATTGGAAACGTCTTTCTCTTGACTCGAAAATTATAATTTTGTGATTTGAAAATAAATATCTCTGGGTTTTATGAAAATTGAATTAGACACGAAGTTAATGAGCAATTCCAGCAACATAATAACCAAAGGCAGAAACTAATTGAAGAATATAAAAACCTGGCCTTGCGGTTTTTCTTAATAACAGGTTTTAATTAATTCCTTGTTTGTAATTATATACGGCAAGGTACCTTAAAATTAAAAGTGTAATTTATATTGTTAATATCATATAGTAACTGAAGAATGCTATTTGGATATTAAAAATACTGTGAGTAAACATTTACCGATATTTCAATTCACAAAACAAACAGATTTATTTATTTATTTTTGTCATTCTAAAGTCAAATAGTTCATTTTGTATATTGTGACAAAACAATAAACAAATAGATATTACAAAAACTCTAAATTGTTATAAAATAAAAAAGTCTGGCCTACCAGAATTATGAATGAAATTCGCACATTATTTTAGACATTTTTACTATCAAATTGAAAACTCAACATAAAAGAGGTACTGACATTATTTATGCGATAACATAACAGATGGTTTTTTAATGTTTGAACATCACATAAATTTAATTAATTTGATATCCAAATTGGAATGCTATAAGGCTCCTTCACTGGCTGTGGGAAGACCACCTCATTACCGGCATAGGGTAGTTATTAATTATTGTATTTCCTGTATTATATATAGCTGACAAAATATTGATTCCAGGTCATATGATTAAGTTTATCAAAATACCGCAAGCTCTAACCACAATAATTGTTAGTTATGATTGTGATTTTGTCTATTTGGGTGAAAAAACCATAGAAGTCCAACTAGTTATTTCAATTAATTTTATTTGTAATAATTTTAAATTATTAAAAAACAATAATGTGGCCAATACTGTTTACTGTAAAAATAATTTGGAGTTCTATAATATGACCTATTTTATACGGTTGGTATTACTGGGATATCGACGGTTTCAGCGACCAACAAGCGTCGTTAGAGATCGCTGCGGGTATGATTGACATTACCCTCCCTACATTCTGGTATGAGACCCTGTGACCGTCTTCAGTCGAATGAACATTCCTCGTAAGTAATAGACTAAGTTGAGTTGTCTTTGCGTGGGTGGGGGATGATAAAACTACTGGAAATATAAGTGGGAATGAAACATTATCAGTTATATGATTGCGGAGTTGAAATTTAAACTATGGATCACATAGTTAATGATTGCCCGTTTCATTTTCTTCTGGGAGAA
>JAQJVL010005500.1:0-34989 GCA_035578905.1 Stictocephala bisonia | reverse complement strand
TCATAATCAAATTTTTTGGCCGAATATAATTGTACTAATATCAATTAAAAATTCGTTCAGACGTCACTTATAAAATAATAATTGGTTACACTTTTCAAAAACATTTTTGTATTATTAGTTTTAATTACCTATAGGTTGGTTAGTAACATTTGTCCGCTATATTCTCAAAATTTGAATGAAATGTATCTCACGGTTTGTTAATGAGTTACGAACCAAGAAAGCCCAAATTAGCCACTTAAGGTCGCCACATCTCCGTAAAAAATTTTTGAAATTTTTCCCTAAACACACTTATTTCTTATAGCAAGACAAACAATTTTATTCAAAAAACTTTCAAAAATAATTTTTGATCGAACACCCATAACAAGCCATAGCACGCACACCTTAGGGTGTGTCCTTACAGTACTGCATTACATTTATTTGTTTTTACACGTTTTAGTGTCTTACTTTATTAAATTACAGCATTCATGTTTATTCAGTATTATAGTCTACAAAAATAATGAAATGAAATGAAAATTGTCTTTATTAGGCGGAGTTAGGACTATTAAGTCCTCTCTTCCACTTAACCTTAAAATTCGTGGACAATAGACAAAACAAAAATACGTGGACAATAGACTGTTTTAAAGCTGCAAAACTGCGTTGTCCACAATTCACATTCAATATATTTTGTTTATTAGTTAGGTGAACTATTAAACTGTTAAAAGGTGTCTTGCTGTTTAGTTTGTGTTCATTATCATATAAAGCAAACATGGTGTCCATTACCTCCGTACTAAACTGTACAGTTGGCGTCAGTCAGCTAGGTGTTCATTACCTCCGTGCTAAACTGTACAGTTGGCGTCAGTCAGCTAACATTATCAACATTTATATGTTCCGCAATGTTAATGTAAATCTTAATAATCTGCAAAGTTTTATGGAGAGTAAAGGACTTACTGTGCCACGTTTTATGGAGAGTAAACGACTTACTGTGCAAAGTTTTATGGAGAGTAAAGGACTTACTGTGAAAAGTTTTATGGAGAGTAAACAACCTATTGTGCCAAGTTTTATGGAGAGTAAATGACTTACTGTGCCAAGTTTTATGGAGAGTAAACGACTTACTGTGCCAAGTTTTATGGAGAGTAAACGACTTACTGTGCCAAGTTTTATGGAGAGTAAACGAATTACTGTGCCAAGTTTTATGGAGAGTAAACGACTTACTGTACCAAGTTTTATGGAGAGTAAACGACTTACTGTGCCAAGTTTTATGGAGAGTAAACGACTTACTGTGCCAAGTTTTATGGAGAGTAAACGACTTACTGTGCCAAGTTTTATGGAGAGTAAACGACTTACTGTGCCAAGTTTTATGGAGAGTAAACGACTTACTGTGCCAAGTTTTATGGAGAGTAAACGACTTACTGTGCCAAGTTTTATGGAGAGTAAACGACTTACTGTGCCAAGTTTTATGGAGAGTAAACGACTTACTGTGCCAAGTTTTATGGAGAGTAAACGACTTACTGTGCCAAGTTTTATGGAGAGTAAACGACTTACTGTGCCAAGCTTTATAATACATAATTTAAAATCACCCCTACACATTTTAATATATATATATATATATATATATATATATATATATATATATATATATATATATGTTTATTCACTACTATCATTATAATTAGGAAATCTCAAGGTGTATGTTTGAATAATTAATTGAGAACGGCAACTTGAGGTTTGGGCCTTGTTTACCTTTGCATCATTAACTACTACAGGATGGATTACCTTACAAACATTTATTTTTTACCTAAATAAGTAATTATGCCAAACTTTTACGATCAATTAAAATTAACTTTCTTTCAAATTTAAAATTACTGTATTAAAAACAATTATAACACTTTGAAATAATACTAGAAAACTACAAAAAAGAGAGATAAAAGAATTTAAAATAAATAAATATATGTCGTAAAAATAACTCCAGTTACTATTTTATAAGTTTATGGATAAAGTTTAGACCAACTATAAAGGAAAGAATAATTTTTACCCTTTGTAATAATATAATAAATAATTTGTAGAAAGTGTACTGCAATTGGATAATCGTAGTCAAAGCGTTATTGTAAACTTAACATTATGGTTTAGTTTACTAATTCCATTTAATTCCTTATTTTCACTTCTGTAACATTTTACTACCTGTTCAGATGGTACTCTTCAAGAGTAATATCATAAACCAAAATCAAAAGAAAGGAATTAATATAAAATATAAGAATGAGATTGGATATTTTTGTTAACTGTTTTTAAACCCTTAGCAACACAGCTAGACGTTATTAAACTTAACATTTTTCTAATACACTTGCAGTACTCATCTATTATGAGATACTTTACACAAGACTCATTCCCCGTTATCTAGCTTGGCTGAGCCCACCGTCTTGCTGGAACGGGCCACAGACCGATGGGCTATAGTCTATAACAACTCACGTTGCTGGAACAGACCACATTAGCAACACAGCTAGACGTTATTAAACTTAACATTTTTCTAATACACTTGCAGTACTCATCTATTATGAGATACTTTACACAAGACTCATTCCCCGTTATCTAGCTTGGCTGAGCCCACCGTCTTGCTGGAACGGGCCACAGACCGATGGGCTATAGTCTATAACAACTCACGTTGCTGGAACAGACCACAGACCGGCGGGCTATAGTCTATAACAACTCACGTTGCTGGAACAGACCACAGACCAGTGGGCTATAGTCTATAACAACTCACGTTGCTAGAACAGACCACAGACCGGCGGGCTATAGTCTATAACAACTCACGTTGCTAGAACAGACCACAGACCGGCAGGCTATAGTCTATAACAACTCACGTTGCTGGAACAGACCACAAACCGGTGGGCTATAGTCTATAACAACTCACGTTGCTAGAACAGACCACAGACCGGCGGGCTCTAGTCTATAACAACTCACGTTGCTGGAACAGACCACAGACCGGCTGACTATAGTCTATAACAACTCACGTTGCTGGAACAGAGCACAGACCGGCGGGCTATAGTCTATAACAACTCACATTGCTAGAACAGACCACAGACCGGCGGGCTAAAGTCTATAATAACTCACGTTGCTGGTATCACCTCTTCCCTGAATACATCATTACATTTTTAGTTCGTTAGTTCAAGAGCCTTATGTGCGATGTTGTTAGTTGTACTGAAGTTATGAATATGCTTGTCATGTTTTTTCATCTCAGTGGCTAAGGTTTCGGATTGCGAAATGCGTGTTCTACCACATCAAAGTAAAATAAACAACATGCAATAGCGATGCTGTGTTATTTTCCTTACCAACCATGCAATGCTAGCGCTACAAGCGGCGGTAAAGCAGCCAGCTTGTGCGATAAGCAGATTCTGTAGCAAAAGTGATTGATGTTTATGTAACTAGTAGTTTATAAAATTTATTATATTTTTAACATTTCAACGCTATGAACCTAGCTTTATTGCAACGTAAGTAAATTGCCATGCCATCTAGCGGAGAGATGCCGTAGTTCTGTTTTACGACTAATGGAGCGCTAGCGTTGAGCAGTTTGAGTTGGCATTTTTCTCAAGAGTAAGCTTCGTGACTGTGTATATTGGACTGTGGTTCTACGTTGGAACCCTATCAGAGCTGACAATCAGTACGTCAATTGTTGAATAAAGATCACACCTTTGGATCCATGTGAAACTGGTGAGTGAAATAAGAAATGGGGTTGGGCTTTCTATCGTCCATTATTTTCCACGGTAAAAAAAAATTGACTTTGAGGGTATCCTCTAGTTAAACAATTAATTTATTTCATTCGTAATAAATTCCTTTCAAACAAATTTTACTATCAGATATCAACATTCCGTACTATTGTAGTTATAGCCTACCTATAGGTCAACCGGACGTCCTGCTGGGGAACAATGTGATGCTTTTAAACTTAGATAGACTGGAACAATATCGTTATTAAGTACCCCATTATCTATCAATCTGTTGAGCTATGTAATTTAATGTGGTAGTATTAAGCGATGATAATAATTTCTCCTTTCTGTAAAGCCTTCTTACTTAGTAGAAAAACGTTTTCAAAGAATGATAATTAATTGTCATGCACAACACGGACAGGCACTTGATGTATTTAATTGTACGTGCATATGAGCTCAGGGCATTGTGATTTGAATTAAAAAGTTGTCGGTTGCTATTCTTTTATAGCATATTTTAAAGATAATTTAAATAATTGCAATTTTCAGTGTGTGTCGTCCATTATTTATTTATTGTTATATAATTTTCTGTTGCAGTACATTTCTTGCAGAAAGTAAAGAAGTAAATAATTTGTCTGTTATTTCATTCTTTTCTTAGTACGCTGAATTCGTAACTAGTATAAAAATAATAACTTGTAATATGCTGTAAGAAAATGGTCTTCTGTGTGATGGGCGATAAAATTTAAGTAAAAAAGGAACAAGTAAGTATATATATTATGAAAAAATTGGTCAATGAATCCCTCAGGTCAATAAACATTAATTTGTCATTTATATTCGGATATTATGATTTAACCTATATGCTCTTATCACAATTATTTAGGTATATTATATCAAAATAAGTAATCCTCTAAAACTACAATAATCTACTATATAGATATTGTTCAAAGTATATTTTCTTTAGTGGTTCATTAAATCACCCCTAACGGTGATATTGTGGTAAGTGGACCCTTGTGTGATATACGGTTTGGCCTTTCCAGGAAATCTTATAAGGTTTATTATTACACCTACGTGACGGTTATATCTTGGAGGACGTTATGGCAAAAAATATTACTACCAGTGTTCCAAGTTACCTTTATAATGGTCACTAGTCTTAGTACTGGAGATATTAAATATTACTACCAGTGTTCCAAGTTACCTTTATAATGGTCACTAGTCTTAGTACTAGAGATATTAAATATTACTACCAGTGTTCCAAGTTACCTTTATAATGGTCACTAGTCTCAGTACTAGAGATATTAAATATTACTACCAGTGTTCCAAGTTACCTTTATAATGGTCACTAGTCTTAGTACTGGAGATATTAAATACTACTACCAGTGTTCCAAGTTACCTTTATAATGGTCACTAGTCTTAGTACTAGAGATATTCAATATTACTACCAGTGTTCCAAGTTACCTTTATAATGGTCACTAGTCTTAGTACTAGAGATATTAAATATTACTACCAGTGTTCCAAGTTACCTTTATAATGGTCACTACTCTTAGTACTAGAGATATTAAATATTACTACCAGTGTTCCAAGTTACCTTTATAATGGTCACTAGTCTTAGTACTAGAGATATTAAATATTACTACCAGTGTTCCAAGTTACCTTTATAATGGTCACTAGTTTTAGTACTAGAGATATTCAATATTACTACCAGTGTTCCAAGTTACCTTTATAATGGTCACTAGTCTTAGTACTAGAGATATTAAATATTACTACCAGTGTTCCAAGTTACCTTTATAATGGTCACTACTCTTAGTACTAGAGATATTAAATATTACTACCAGTGTTCCAAGTTACCTTTATAATGGTCACTAGTTTTAGTACTAGAGATATTAAATATTACTACCAGTGTTCCAAGTTACCTTTATAATGGTCACTAGTCTTAGTACTAGAGATATTAAATATTACTACCAGTGTTCCAAGTTACCTTTACAATGGTCACTAGTCTTAGTACTAGAGATATTAAATATAAATAAACTAAGTCATGACCCTCCTCACTCGCTCGCCGAGTAGGTAGGAGTTGTCAACCTTGTTGGCAGCGTACAAGTAAAGAATGTTACAGTGATAGTAGTAGATAAAATAAATAGGTAAAGAAGCAGATTTATATTGATTGTTATTAAATATATACTTTCAAGGGCATGGAAGAAATGGAAAGTTGATTACAAAATGTATCCATGACAATCAAAATGTTTTTTATATTTTCTGATTGTCTATTTTACATACGATTGTATAGCTATATACAAATTAGCTATAGAATCGTATAAGGGAAGCTATAGAAATATACAAAAGAAGAAATAAATTCAATAAGGATGAAAGTATACGGCTTCCAACTGTATATGCATCGCTCGCCACATTCACATACAGTTCTACTGACAAACCCACCCGCCCATACACACACATTGGTATTAACCCACCCGCCCGCCCATACACTTACAGTGGTACTGACCCACCTGCCCGCCCTATACAAGTACAGTGCTACTGACCCACCCACCCGCCCATACACATACAGTGGTACTGACCCACCCACCCACCCATACACGTACAGTGGTACTGATGTGGTGATGATGACCCACCCAACCATCATACAGATGCGGTGTGATGACCCACCCACCCACCCATACAGATCAGGTGATGATGACCCGCCCAACCACCCATACAGATGCGGCGATGATGACCCACCTACCCACCCATACAGATGCGATGATGATGGGAACCCGTTTTAAGTAAATTAAAATAAAATGGCAGAGTTAGCCATTTTGATTTTCCTCGGCCAATGGCCCTAGGTCACGTGGTCTTTCCTCCGCCCCCCTCTCCAGCGTACCTGCTAAACCAGTCCCCACCCCACCACCTGTTATAAATGCTGGAAGGTCATTCGTCGATTTAGTCTCAGAGATACCATTGAGGATGCCACATCACAGTATGTAAATAATAATAAGAGGAGTCTTATTAGACTTAATTCTAAGCTCCAACACAAACTTTGTTGTATCTCTGGAAAATGATTTTCTTCTCCCCGTCGAGGAGAGACATCACCCTCCGCTTTCTATCGAATTGCCTTGCAACGTCTCATCCAAACAAGCTAACACCAAACAATACATCCACGGTTTTAAGAGATGTAACCTAGATGATATTCATAGGTAACATCTGTAACTAATCTCACTTCACTTCTTAACAATACCAACCTCAACACAGCTACAGAAAACTTTCTTGCCACAATTGCTGGTATTGTTAAAGAACACTCTCCTTTAAGAAAAGTTGGAGTGTCCCCATTTCCAAGATGGTTCTTAAATGACCTAATAAGAATGGTTATCACCAAGAAAACACTTCACAAGAAATACAAGCATCAACCAACAGCTTTTAACTACCTTCGTTTTTCAAATGCCAGGGCTTCTTGCAAGAGTTTGGCTGACAGAGATTTTAGCCAATACATGGATACACTTGAACATTTAAGAGCATCCCAAAGAATATCCGCTACTTTTGGAGCTATGTAAATGCTCTCAAAAAGACTTCTCCGATACCCTCCTGTCTTGTCTACAACAGCTCATTTGCTAAAGAGCCTAAAGAGATGTGTACATTGTTTAGGCATTTCTTTTCCTCAGTCTTTGCTCGACCAACAAGAGACCTCAATGTCAACAACTTCGACCATCTTGGTGACTCTTCATCTCCCCGTTTCACGCCACAAGACGTTTTTGAGAAACTTGAAAAATTGGATGCGACAAAAGGCTGGGGGCCCGATTGAATCCCACCTAAAGTCCTGAAACACTGCTGCGAATTGTTAGCTGCCCCCATATGTAACTTATTCAATGCCTCGATATATACGGGCGTTTTTCCTGAAGCCTTTAAACAAGCTTATGTAGTCCCAATCCACAAGATGGGGGCTGTTGATGATGTTTGCAACTACAGGCCAATCTGTATTCTCTCTTCCATATCCAAAGTATTCGAAGATCTTTTCCTTGAGAGAGTCAGACAAAGAGTGGCTAGCATTGTTTGCCCTCAGCAGCATGGCTTTACAGCTGGCAGGTCTACCATGTCAAACCTAATACTTTTGCAAGTTGAAATTCAAGAGGCTTTCGCCTTAAATAAATAACTTGACACGGTATATTTGGATTTCTCCAAAGCGTTTGACACGGTTGACCACTCACTTCTTTTGAAAAAATGCAGGAACAGGGATTTGGAAACTCCTGTGTCCGGTGGTTGGCAAGTTACCTTTTCAACAGACGTCTGTACGTCAAGTTTGCATCGTCCCTCTCTTCTGAATTCATTGCCTACTCTGGGGTTCCCCAGGGATCGTTACTTGGGCCTTATCTTTTCTCTCTATTTATTAACAATCTTCCTGAAGTGCTACAGAGTGATGCCCTTATGTTTGCAGACGATGTAAAAATCTTCTCAATCATAGAATCTGAAGATGAATGCCTTCGGATACAGAGGGATCTATTAAGTCTTGACCACTGCTGTGCAGACAACAGAATGACCCTTAACACAAAGGAGTGTCAGATTATCACATTCCATCGTTGCCAAACTCCTATCAACTTCAGTTACTTAGTGCGTAATGAGTCCATTGATCGTGTGGAGCGTGTCAAAGACCTAGGTGTTATCCTGACCCCACCACTGAACTTCGACGTACACATACGTAACATTTGCGGCAGAGCTAACAGAATCTCGTTGCTCGAAGCAGTTCAGGAACACAACTGCTTTAAAGTTTCTGTACTATGCCTTAGTTAGGCAAATTCTGGAATATGGCTCACCAATATGGAATCCTTATCAGAAATACCTCATTGCTGAACTGGAGAGATTCCAATGAAGATTTATTCGCATGGTTGGCTTTAAGGAGGGTTATCCATACTTTCAAGTTCCAGTTGAAACGTTATCTATTGACCTTGGACTCCAACCACTTGAGCAGCGTAGACTCTCTGTCGACATGATGTTGCTACATAAGATCATAAATGGAAAAGTCGACTGCCCAAACATACTTCGTTTGGTCTTGTACAGGGTTCCAATGAGCACTAGGTATGATGACCTGTTTTCATAAGGCAACAGCATCGAACTAGCTACGCAGCCAACAGCACGATGGCCCGACTCCAAACAGCTGGTAACAACGTTGCCAAACATGTGAACTTCTTTCACGATAGCGTGGCAAGAGTAAAAAAGATCTGTTTGTTTTGCACTTTGTAGTTATTTTGCACGTATTTATTTCATTATTTATAGCATTGACCTGTTCTATTTATATGATTATGGGTTTATGTAAATTACGCTTGTACTATTTATTATTATTATGCGTTATAATCCAGTTTTTCCTGTATATATTATCAATATTTATAATTATTGTTTTATTTATAATCGTGCTTGCATCTATTTATTGTTATTGTATTATTGTTTAGTTTTTCCTGTATATACATTGTTTATTATTCTCGTGCATGATGATTGAACTGTAATTATTTCACATGTTTATTGTACATTGTCATGTTCCATTGTATGTTTGATTCTATTATTGGTACAGTAGCCGTAATTTAGTCTTTGCATGACAATCTTAGCTGTAAGTCATACTTTGAGCTAATTGTCAAACTTATATTTCATTTAATGTAAAAATGGAGATGTCCGTTGGTATGTAAATATAAATAAATAAATGTACAAAGCACCTTGACGTGGTTGTCACCGGAAAATATAGATTCTAGTTATGACACCGGCCGCTTAAGCCTATATTCTAAAAAAATGTTTATTTTCACTGTCCTTAAATTCAAATTCCAATGTTGATGGTATTGTTAGAAAAGGTTTGTATTTAGCTAACAAAATTAACTTGTAACAACAGAGACAAAAAAGGGGTGAGATCATTATTTCTGGATATAATCTTTATAGTGGTTCTAATATTTTTATTCCAAAAGATTACACAAAGTTGATGTTCCATACATCAACTAAAAGCATGGTATTTGTTAGGTTTATTAAAGGAACTCAGGTACTTTCTGGAGAGGCTTAAGGTTCTATATTCAAACCAATATCGTTTAATCTATCTATAAATGGTAAAAAGAAACTGTATATTCCAAAATTCGTAAATTTTTAGATGATTCACCGATTTAAAGTACAGCTAATTCGAACCAAGAATTAGAAAGGAAGTTTTCAATTAATTCAAACATTATTTGAATTAAGCATACGTGAGTCTCTAGGTTAGAAATGGCCAACAACACTAGCGGTGAATAAACGATCTGAGAGCGAGAATGTGCCATCCCTACTTCACTTTTTGGGGCGAGCCGGCGGCCGAGCGGTCTAAGGCGTCAGGACTTTGAGCTTGGGTTAGAGATAGCGCTGTTTCGAATACTGCCTAGACCGGAAGATTTATCAGTAATATTCACCTTCTACTGTACTGGTTCACCCCCTTACTCTGTCTGATTAAGTTCCTCGCACAGATCAATAGTCTATGAGGAATGGGCAGAGTAAGGTTAAGAAGGAGATTGGCCTCTCCTTAAAAAAAAAAAAAAAAAAAAAAAAAAAAAAAAATAAATAAAGCATACGTGAGTCTCGAGGTTAGAAATCGCCAACAACACCAGCTGTGAATAACCAAGCTGAGAGTGAGAATGTGCCATGCCTACTTCACTTTTTTTAGTCTAGGTTAAAAATGGCCAACAACATCAGCTGTGAATAAAAAAACTGAGAGCGAGAATGAATATGTACACTAACCAGCTACTTTTACCTTTTTTTATTTTAAATATTTGTTATATTGTTAATACTATAATTAATATAATATACTGTTTAAATTTAGGAGTGTTACATTTTATTAGTATAGTTCTCCCTATTAACGTGTATTTTACCTGCTCAGCATAGAAACAAAGAATGCTTTGTAGAGAAAACTTAAACATTTTATCTACTTAATTTGAAGTTTCAAGTTTGTTTTGGTTTCGAAAGTTGGCAAAAAAGAAAGGAAAATTCTTAACATATGTTGATGTCATATGATGTAACTTGTTTTTACAATGAGTTATATTTTCACTCATAAAACGTAACTTTACTCATAAAAATGTCTGTATTGCCTATTTATTATTTTTAAACCCTATGAAAACTTCATTTTATGCATAAAGGGAATATATTAACATTTTAAAAGATTTTTTTGAAACATACCTGATAAGTAAACATTTGAACTTAATAAAAACAGAACCATTTTAAGTATTATAAATACAACTTACAGCCAAACCCATATAAAATTGCTTCTTTTAGAAGGTATTTTTGTTTATCTCAAAAGTATAAAAATGTAACATATTTCCATTCGGAAATAAATGATTACAATTAATTGTCCTTTACATTTTTATGTGATCACCAAAACACACATCCCAAAATTCAGGAATAAAATATTGTTAATGAAGTATAATTTACGTTTGAGAGAAAAAATGCTATTCAGCTCTTATACAGACCAAGTGACCTTAAATATTTTTTTTTCAAGGCTTCTTCATGAAATACACCTACGTTTTCAAGGCTTCTTCATGAAATACACCTACGTTTTCAAGGCTTCTTCATGAAATACACCTACGTTTTCCACTATTACTTAAAATAAATTTTCAATATCAGTGATTTCAAAATTTGTTATGATTTGTTCTTTGCCTTAGAAATACAAAGAATGCCTTATGTTATACTGTCAACGATACAATCACATGTGTTTAATATTATAGCATGTTATTTTCAGTATATTATTGCATGGAACCATGGTCTATGGCCTTTTATCTTCATCTTCTTTTTAAAAGATACTATCAATAAATTCATATGATGTAAATTAAGTTATTTTAAAACAGTGGATTTTGATATTTTTTCTTATCAATGAATGTGAAGAAAATGATTTTTATCTAATTTAATTGCATCAAAAAATGCATTTTGGTTATGATTTGTTAATTAGTATACTTTCATTAAAACAAGAAGAACTCTCACATAGGGCAAGTTAGTGGGGGGTGTTAATAGACATTGTTCGTTTTTGACTGTTTAGGTTGTATGATATTATGATACCATGTTTTAATTAAAGTTTATCGTATATTCTGGTAACGAAATTAAAGAAAACACACACTGCGTTGCACTTTGAATGCATTCTGGTAGTTGGTTTCTCAATATTTATAGAAATACGTCACTGTCATATTGATATTGAAAGTCAAGCTTCACATCAGTATGACAGATTTTCAAGACAGGAAAGAGATAAAGTTGGATGCACGTACACGAGGCGCTAGGGTAGGTATTCTCTTGGGGCCAGGCCGAAGCTGCTCCTCAGATTACGTTAACACATGTTGTAAAAAGCCTACATATAAATTGTTTTTGTGCCTCCAAATCAAGTATAATGATTCTCAATGTATGTGCGTGTAGTTTGTAAGTGCAGTATTTACGGTTTTGATGATATTTATTAAGTAAGAATAATATCTTGGAGATCCAGTTTGAGACTTTATGCAACCTTCCGAAACAACATTAAAATCAAGAATGAAAGCTGGCCAATCAGGTATCCGATGGAAACTTACTTTAACACTATCAGAGTACTAAAAAGATAAATCGTTTCGGTATTTACTTGCAAGAAAACATTTAATTTTAAGCACAAATATAAACATTATTTTCATTCTACGAGACTTTAGTTGACTATAGGTATCAGTACAGTTTAAAAATTTTGTAATAATAAATATAAAATTACCTATATTTTGTATAATAGTGTTCCAGACTTATTAATAAAATCCCATATTTGTGGTATCAGGACTTGTAAACTCAAAATTACAAATTTCCATTATCTGTTGGCAAATATATATGAAGGCACATGACTCTTACGGATTACACCATCAAACTTCTTTATTGCTTTATTTGATTTATTTTATTGATCATAAATAAGTCATGTGTTACCAGTGCCAGACTAAAGTTTGAATATCTATCAAGTACGAGTCTGCATAATTTTTGTTAATTGATAACCTTCGCATAAAGTGTTATCAATTTATTAATTTTGTTATTTTATAATTTATAATAACTCTTATTGAATTGAAATCTATAAAATAATAACAAATAACACATTACAATAGTGTTTTTCAAAATAATGTAAGATCAAAACAATTATCATAATTGATTTAATTATAACAACTCTAATATATAAATTGTAGATTTTAATTCCCATTAACATACATACAAATGTGTGTTAAAGTGACTATCGGAACTACCTTTACGCACACGTATTCGCTATGTAGAGACAAGTTCTCATTTTTCACGCTAATTTATTTTGTATGCTGTTATTTTGAGAAATAAGACAATTGTTATTTTTACTATCATTATTAAGGAATATATGCTAATACATAGTGCTGAGTGGGACTATAATTCTCAAAGCCTAATTTAATTATGATGTTAACCTATACATTAACCGCTATATTTATCTCTATTTACATAGTTGTTGGATCTATATTATAATATTTATAATTAAAACTTCACCTACATTATAGTTATTACATATTTTGTAGCTAGGAAGGCATAAAAACAAATTTACCAACTGTAACGACCTGAAGATCGATATACTATTTACAGGCAATCTACAATGTCACATGAGTTTAAAATAGTTAAAACAACAATTTTGTACTAATAATGTAAGTTTTATTATATCGTCAATAAATATTTTCTTCATCAGATTTAATAGTTTGTTGTATAAACATTTTACTCATCGTATGAATAAAGCGTTTAATTTAAAATACTTAATTTATTACAACTTAAAAAAGTAGTAGCCTACATGCTTCAACCTAAAGAAAAATAGATAAATACAGTAATAAATAGGCTAAATAAAGAGATTCTTGGGTCAATTATCCGTTGACTAAATGATCTGTGTCATCTTAGACTTGGTTAGTCATCGATGCATCTGTTAATTAGTCTGGTCTACGCAATTGGACTACTTCTTTTACAGGTTTTCTGGCCGAGTAGTGTTGCCAACCCAGTTCACCGTTACTATTACTACAGGCCTATAAACCGGAATTCTATGGTTACCTCTTGATGCTACGTGAACACCCGAAGGGTGAGGAGGGAGTGGGTTTAGACTCACTTTAAACCATCTTATCATCCGGTCACAAGAATCCCACAAATGTTCTTCAGGTTTTACTAGACAACTATAAAACAATACAAGTTCATGCATTAACGATGAAGAGTTCTTGGCGCCAGTACGTCCTTTAACATGTTCTTGGACTGTCGATGTAACGTTTTATTTACATGCAGATCGATTTCGTCTTCAGTTGCAGGTGCATAATTCATACTAGTTAACTATGCAGGCTGCATGCTACTCATTGAACGTCAAGGGAGAAGGGCGTCGTGAATATATAATAAATACTCTGCCATACCCCTTCGGTTTGCTTTGATGTACAATAAATATCAAGTTAATGATTTACGGAGTCTCTTTTTAAGGAGAAGCTGGTCTCCTTCTTCACCTTACTATGCAAATTCTTTATGATATTATCACAATCCTAATTTTGGAAAAAAATCTTGTCCACCTTAGTTTTTGATACATTACATTTCAAAAATCAAATGGAATAGTTCATGTGTTTGTTGTGAGGTTTTTACTTTGCTTTGATTTTACTTAAAATTAAAGGTACACTTTTATCTTAAAGTTTTTGTAACAGTAATAGGCTTACTTTTTAGTCATTAATTACAGTTGTTGGACCATAAATAAAATTTTGTTAAATTCCACCTAGGAAACATATATACGCAGGATATTACTAATACTTACCTATTAAATGTACCTTATTTTAGGTTGATAGTAGACATAAGGTGGCAGAGCGAGACCCACTCTCGGGCATCTTCGGCTCTCAGATTCAAGATGGCGATCACCTTCGGGCATCTTCGGGTCACGTGACCCAGTCCTACCAACCCCCGTGGGAATTTTCCCTTCCAAAATTTCCCTCCAGATTCCCAAATTTCCCTCACATTTCCCACATCATACTATATAAAATGCACTTTTTTCAAGATGGCGGCCTTTCCCTTGTTATACTATATAAAATGCACTCTTAACCTTTCCCATTTCATACTATATAAAATGCAAAAGATGGCGGCCATTTACATATGTACTATATAAAATGCACTTTTAAACTTCGATTATTACCGTCGGCTACCTTCGTACACTCTTAGCCTACGATATACGCGTCGGCTGCTGGTCTGGCGCGCATGTGCGGGGACTTGTGCTCGGTGGATTATTTCTTATATACATTATAACAAATGCGCACCTGGTGGCAAAGCTTAGCAATACTAAGCGCATCCATTCAGAAACATGACGCCTTCGGAAGAGAAGTCCCTGGTGGTAATTCCCCTTCCCAAATTTCCCTCAAATTCCCTCGTTATACTATATAAAATACACTCCTAACCTTTCCCATGTTATACTATATAAAATGCACTTTTCCCCAAGATGGCAGCCTTTCCCACCTTATACTATATAAAATGCTTTCGGGTACTTCCGGCGACTGTCGGCTACCTTCGTACGCTCTTAGCCTACGATGCACACGCCGTCTGCTGGTCTGGCGCACACCCAAATGCTACGCTCTGATTGGTTGCCTCCCTACTTTACAAGTAATCTTTCTCACACGCACTGTTAGCCTACCTATTTAAATTAATTTTTCTCAAATTTTAACAAATACACTGTTAACATGTACTCATACCTTCGGTTACTCATCTACGGCTTCCTTTAACAAACATTGTTACCTACATACTTCCGTTAAAAATATCTAATCACGGTTGGGTACATACTACTTCCGGTTAAATTCGTATCAAACACACCCGACATCCTCTAAACTTAACACGCTAGCTGAACACTCTTACCCTAGAGCCCTCATGCCTACCGGACTATCCAACCTAAATTACTTTAACTGTACTTACAAAGTCTACTGGTGGCCGGGCTTTACCACATCCGCTTCCGTTATTGGTCACAAGCTTCACATCTTAGTATAATATGTTTTCTTTCATTAACTATCATCATGTACTATAACAATTTCCTATTTTCGTCCACCTTTGCATGCGTGTACATGGTACCTAGGTTACATTACTTACTTTCAGTCACTTTCATTATCAATTCTGTGGACTCCCCCCCCCCTCTACCTCACTTCCTATCAACGTTCCTATCCAGAACCCATCAGTCCCCCTACATAACGAAACTAGCACACCCACCTTCACTTCTTATACTCAAAAATTCCTTCCTTTGTACTATAGCGACACTCAAGGACTAATTCACTACCATTTCACAATCTGTATCTCACTGCCTCTGCTCGATGCACTGGCAGTCCAATAGTTCTCGCGCACTTTTCTTATCGAAACCACTTCCGTTACCACAAACATTGTTTTACATCTCGTGTCTTGCACAATCTCTTTTAATAATATCGAACACTTAATTAACATTGTATATGATTCCTTCTGATCATTTATTAAAACAGTACTACACTGGATGACGTAATCGGAGTTTCAAGTCTGGACAGGCGCGTGATCCAAATGCTACGTTCTGATTGGTTGACCTTCCCCCTCCCCTCCCTCCCCTCCCCCTCCCCTCCCCTCCCCCATCCATCCCTACTTCACTGAACAACACAAGTAATCTTTCTCACTTCTGCTCTTGCGCTCACACTGATCAGACGTGTCTTCACTTTGCTCCTACTCGATATTAATTACTTTAACTTTATTCTTGTAATTTATATTTTGGACGCCGTTCTCTGTACGGTATTTCGAAAGACCAAGAGTAAGTTTCGTATACAGTATCAATATTCCTTGCGTTTGATTTGATTGACTAGAGTTTGAATATCCTTGTTTTTGAGCTTTTAATTCGATTTGAAGTACTATTAATATCATTTAATTTTATTTAATTACCAAATATGGAATCCTACGCCATAAACCACAACCTAGTCACCATATCCCGCCGGTTTGATACCACAGGAACTGACCTCCTTACCGTTCTTACTGAACATAAAAATAAAATTATTTCCGAAATAAATAACCACCTAAACAGGCTCGGGGGAGTAAAATGGTACATTTCGGTCCAAATTAAATTTTCCAAAATTGTTAACAACGAAGAAATCACAACAACACCTTTCTTTCACGGTAAAACCCGTCCTTTGCTACCTTCCGATTCTCTAGATATTCAGTATTCCGAGGCTACAGACAAAATTTTAGAAAGCGTGGGTAGGTGGGTTAGCCAGGGTAGTGGGTGGGTAATAGAAAATGTTTTACGACTCGATTTGTTTATTGTAAAATTTCAACCTTTGTACGCCTCTTCTTTCATACCCACCCCGAAAAAAATCTCAAACTCTATGCATGGAATTATAAATATTAAAAATGACGATCAAAAATGTTTCCTGTACTCTGTACTTGCCCAATTGTACCCAGACCGACATAGGCGAATAAGTTATTATAAATCGTTGGAACATAATATAAACATGTCTGGGATTAGCTATCCTGTCAAAATTACCGATTTAGATAACTTTGAAAAACTGAACCCTGCTATCTCTGTAAATGTATTTGGTTTTGAAAACGACGAAATTTATCCTTTACGTATAACCAAAGAAAAATTTAGAGCTCAACATGTAAACTTACTATTACTGACTACTGACACCATCTCCCACTACTGTCTGATTACAAACATGTCCCGACTTTTAGCTCACTTGACCAAACACGACCCAGCTTCATACTACTGTGACTACTGCCTACACAGATTTTCCTCCCAACTACGACTTACTAACCACTTACCTTTGTGTTCACCACACGGTGCACAAAAGACTAGACTACCAACTGATGACGAAAAATACATGTCCTTTACAAACTACACACTTACTCACAAAGTACCATTTACTATTTACTGCGACTTTGAGTCCTTTGTCGTTCCAATCGACACAGCACTGAATGACCCTACTACTTCACACACGACCAACACTGCCCACCACGTCCCCTCTGGTTTTTGCTACGTAATTATTGACAGTGATGGCAAAATCGTAAAACAACCCAAAGTCTATAGCGGCCCCGACGTTGTAGATACTTTTCTAAATTGTTTGATTGCAGAGTCTAAAGAGCTCTTACCAATTATTCATAAAAACATTCCTATTAATATGTCTCCGCAAGACAAAATTGTTTTCAAAAATGCTACTACCTGTCACCTTTGTCAGAAACCTTTACACGGAGACAAAGTAGCCAACCATAATCATTTAACGGGTGAGTTCTTGGGACCTGCCCACAATTCATGTAACTTAAACTACCAAGTACCTAAACACATTCCAGTCTTTTTCCATAACCTCAGATGTTATGACTGTCACCACTTGATCCAAGGGCTAGGCAAATTCAAAAAAGAAAAACTGTCATGTATCGCTACAACCAGTGAGCGGTACATTTCAGTCACCCTTGAGTCACTTCGTTTCCTGGATTCTTTACAGTTCCTTAACGCCTCTTTGGACACACTCGTGTCCAACCTAGTTTCTGACGGGGCTTCCAAATTCAAAATTTTAGGGCAGTGTATGACCAACACAGACTTACTACTACGAAAAGGTGTCTTTCCCTATACGTACATGACAGACGAATCAAAATTCAATGATACTGAACTTCCTCCCAAGGAGGCGTTTTACAACGACTTAACCAAAACACCTATATCCGACGAAGACTATGTACATGCACAGACTGTGTGGACAGCCTTTGACATGACTTCAATGAAACAGTACCACGACCTGTACCTACTGACAGACGTATTGTTACTTGCCGACGTGTTTGAAAATTTTAGAACGACAAGTATGACTTACTACGGGATTGACCCATGTAACGTCTACTCTGCCCCCGGACTGGCATGGAATTCCATGCTCAAAATGACAGACGTACGTCTTGAATTACTTACTGACATTGATCAACACTTGTTTGTTGAGTCTGGGATCCGGGGCGGTGTCTCCATGATACCTAACCGGTACGCCCAGGCCAACAACCCTTACCTTCCTGACTTTGACAAGACAAAACCCACCAACTACCTACTCTATCTTGACTGTAACAACCTGTACGGAACTAGTATGTCCGATAGACTCCCAGAGTCTGATTTTAAATGGATCGACCCTCAAGACATTGACTTTACAAAAGTACCCGACGACTCTGACATTGGATATATTTTAGAAGTCGACTTACACTACCCTGACCACTTACACGACTTACACTCAGACTTTCCACTGGCCCCCGAACGAAAAGTGGTGACATACGACATGCTATCGACATACTGTAGGGACTTGCTAGACGAACTCGACTATAAACCTCCCAAGACTGAAAAACTACTGACTACTCTCTCTGACAAAACCAAGTACGTTGTACACTACCGCACTTTAAAACTTTACCTCGAACTTGGACTTGTACTGACTAAAATCCACAGAGTTCTTAGCTTTAAACAGTCCCCATGGCTAGCCCCATTTATTAACTTTAACACAGAAAAAAGAAAAGAAGCTAAAAACAATTTCGAAAAAGATTTTTTTAAGTTAATGAACAACGCCACATATGGTAAATCTTTGGAAAATGTTAGGTCACGTATTGATTTTAAACTTGTAAATAACGAGAAACAATTGGTAAAATGGACAGCTAGTCCCAGACTCAAGACTTTCTTTGCTTACAATAAAGATATCGTGGGATTGGCTTTAAAAAAACAAACCATCTTCTTAAACAGACCCATTTATGTTGGATTTACTGTATTAGAAATTTCAAAATTAATAATGTATAACTTTCATTTCAACTGGGCAGTTACAAAGTATGGGAAAAACATAAAACTTTGTATGACTGATACTGATTCTCTATTTTACAATGTATATACTCCAGATGTCTATGCAGACATGAAAAATGAATTACACCTTTTCGATACCTCCGACTATCCACCTAGCCACCAATGTTATATTGTAGAAAACAAAAAAGCGTTAGGAAAATTTAAAGACGAGTTAAATTCAAATCCAGCTAGGGAAATAATTGGCTTGAGAGCGAAATGCTACTCCGTTCTAAATTCAGATCTAGAGGAAAAGAAGGTAGCCAAAGGCGTCCCCCGAGTCGCGATAAAAAAACAACTAAAACATGAAATGTATAAAGACTGTTTGCTTAACCACACGTTAAAAACAACAGCAGCTCTAAATATCCGTAGTGAAAAACATAACATTTACACACAACACATTTCCAAATTATCTCTATCCCCCTTTGATGACAAACGCTACATCTTGGAAAATGGAATTGACACTTTAGCCTACGGACACTATTTAATTAACAAAAAACGAGCTTTAGAACACGACCATGATTACGTAACTAAAAAACCAAAACTAAAATAAAAACGTACCTTACAAAATAAACACAACGTTCCTCAATCTATCCTCTCCATAACTGAATACCACCACTCCCTTCCCCCACCACTCCTTCCTTTACCACATCCTGTTCAACTTGCACTAATGGCGCCAATCCCACTAAATCGGAACCTTTCTAAAATATTGGACAGTTTCTTTGTATATATGAAGATTTGTACATAACTTATCCGTAAATTTGTAATATTTGTAAATATTTGTAAATAACCGGATCCTTTAGCAGTTTCAATGTACATGCAAAGTCTACGAGTAATACTTTGAGCAGTACCACACTGTTACAGGATGTGGCTCACCACATCAATCTTATCGCTTGTCTCACAAAGGCGAAATATCAGCTTGGTTCTTATTGTTAATAATATAAAGATTATATACTTCCAACTACTAAAAAAAAGCGATGGAATGAGATTGTAACCCATGGTTACTAACATGTCCGTAGAAACCCAATTTACGGCATTGGATGGGCTCAATCCAACCGTAGTGCAATGTAAAAATCTCGTACTGGGTGAACCTTCTTCTTGATTACGGTAACTCCTACGCCAGGTAAGTAATGTTAAGTTAGTTTTGAGTAAACTCTTTTACCGTCAACCTTTAAAAACAATCTGTAAAGTAAATTCTGTTATAATATTGACACTTTTGGGAGTTTACATAACTACAATTTATTAACGGATATCTTCAGCTCTGTGTGAATTTCTATAGAATACCGTACCATCGAGGTGAGGGCGGCCCAAATTTAATAAAAAATCGCCCGACTGTTCTCAAAGGCAGCCGTAAAACGTGTAAGTCCTGAGACAGTCCTGCAGCTTGGGGCTGGGCTAATCCCCGTAAGACCTTGAGTCGCAGTCCGGGCCCTCGTAAGGTACGTGTATGATTGAATGTTACACTCTATGGCTGGACAGTATCCGTAGGTCCCATGTGTGAGGGAGAGTAACCTACAAAAAAAGAAAAAAAAAACACAAAAACCTACTGTAAAAAAAACAGAATCAAAAATAATAAAAACAAATTTATAAATAAAAACCCCTTTGTAAGTCTGTACGTCACATTGAAAGGCTTTTCTAAGTAAAGTGATGTCTTTACTTACAGAGGGACCCAAAAAATACAAAAAATAAATTAAAAAATTATAAAAAAACAATAACTAAATAATACTGAGAGGTAGCATTTTGTTGGTTGGCTACCACCGTTGTGAGCGAGGTTGGGGCTCATTACACTAAAATACCCGTGGGGGATACCAGTCCTCTATCGGGCGCGTCCCATGGGAATTGGGCAATGCCCTTCAGTTTTGCCTTCAGCTTACTTGAGGGTAGTGAGGAATTAAATACTCACCGTGAAAAAAAACTGGTTAAATCAAAAACATTAATAAAATCTGCGAGAAAGATCATGGTATAGTACAGAATCAGGAAGTGATCTTAGTACGATATGGTAAAACTTTCTATAAAAAGAGTAAATCCATCCAAAAGTAAGAAAAAAATCAAAGATACATACAAATTTCAGAAAAAGAGTCATTTTACATAAAAAAATGTGTTGAAAAATGTTTCAAATCAAGGAAGAAATACCATCATAGTACTCTCCAAACCCCTTAAAATTTAGTTAAAATGTCAATAAATAGGGTTATTTTTGTACAAAATATGTTATAATTCCCTAAAAGCATTAAAATTCAGTGTCATAACAATGATATTTGTTCTAAACATTAAAAAACCTTTAAAATTATCTAATAGACTCTTTATAAACTTAGTTTGTGCTCAAAACAACACACAAAAGACCAAACACAAACTCTACATATAAGACTCTTGGTTGACCACTCACCAACTCAACATATAACACCTCTGATACACCATTCACTTGAACATAACATAAAACCTTAGATTGACACACATCATTCATGGTAGACCTACCTACCAAACATACAACTTGACCGACCACCAACCTACACATCACACACAGTACTCTCGATAGATCACTTAACTACCTATTACATAAAGCCTCCGATTGACTCACAGTCCTAACATTCATAAACAACTAACCTCCCAAACATACGACTCAACCACCAACAAAAAACAAGACTTCACGTATAACCACCCATTTAACATACAAGACCAACCACACACCATACAATCATGACTTAACATGAACAACCCACCTACCACCTACTCAACATTCTACACTCTTGACTAACCACCCACCTACTCAACACACAGATAGACTACGTAACCATCCATTACATAAAACCATAGATCAACACCCAACATTCATGGATGACCTACCTACCAAACACACGACTTGACCACCTTCCCAAAGCATAAGACTTTTGAAGGACCACCTACCAAACATACAAGAACAACCACACACCTTACAGGCATGACCTAACAGTCCACCCACCTACTCAACATATAACACCTCTGATACACCATTCCCTTGAACATTACATAAAACCTATGATATTCCACCCAATCACCAAACACACATGACTCTTAATAGACCAATCCACCTACCTCTGCACACACGATTCCTTAGGACACACCCTACACCCACCACTCATCCTACAGACAAAACTCCTAGAGAACTACCCATCCACCATAAAAACACCATTTCTTCATATAATCATGTTTTAAAATAACATTATTACACTGTAAGATAGGTTTAATATAGCTAAAGACCTAAAGTGTTACCTAAAATTCTGTTTTCTCTAGAAATATGAGAGCCGTTGGTGGAAAACATCCAAACTAAATATAGAAAATAAGAATTAGCTAGTAGTTTCATATAAATTCTGCTATACAACTAAAAAAATATGAGAAAAAGTTGGGTTAAAAAACAATGAACATAGAAAATGTTAGGTTTAAAAACAATGAACACAGAAAAAGTTAGGTTAGCAAACATCAGAAAAGTAAGTCTAGCAATCAACCAAAAGGTTGATTGCTATCCTTACTTTTCCGAAAAGTTGTTAAAATTAACAAAGTCGAAAAATGTCCCATTTTTCGAGTTTGGTAATTTTAACTGAACTTTTCGGATGTTTGCTAACCTAACTTTTTCTGTGTTCATTGTTTTTAAACCTAACATTTTCTATGTTCATTGTTTTTTAACCCAACTTTTTCTCATATTTTTTTAGTTGTATAGCAGAATTTATATGAAACTACTAGCTAATTCTTATTTTCTATATTTAGTTTGGATGTTTTCCACCAACGGCTCTCATATTTCTAGAGAAAACAGAATTTTAGGTAACACTTTAGGTCTTTAGCTATATTAAACCTATCTTACAGTGTAATAATGTTATTTTAAAACATGATTATATGAAGAAATGGTGTTTTTATGGTGGATGGGTAGTTCTCTAGGAGTTTTGTCAGTAGGATGAGTGGTGGGTGTAGGATGTGTCCTAAGGAATCGTGTGTGCAGAGGTAGGTGGATTGGTCTATTAAGAGTCATGTGTGTTTGGTGATTGGGTGGAATATCATAGGTTTTATGTAATGTTCAAGGGAATGGTGTATCAGAGGTGTTATATGTTGAGTAGGTGGGTGGACTGTTAGGTCATGCCTGTAAGGTGTGTGGTTGTTCTTGTATGTTTGGTAGGTGGTCCTTCAAAAGTCTTATGCTTTGGGAAGGTGGTCAAGTCGTGTGTTTGGTAGGTAGGTCATCCATGAATGTTGGGTGTTGATCTATGGTTTTATGTAATGGATGGTTACGTAGTCTATCTGTGTGTTGAGTAGGTGGGTGGTTAGTCAAGAGTGTAGAATGTTGAGTAGGTGGTAGGTGGGTTGTTCATGTTAAGTCATGATTGTATGGTGTGTGGTTGGTCTTGTATGTTAAATGGGTGGTTATACGTGAAGTCTTGTTTTTTGTTGGTGGTTGAGTCGTATGTTTGGGAGGTTAGTTGTTTATGAATGTTAGGACTGTGAGTCAATTGGAGGCTTTATGTAATAGGTAGTTAAGTGATCTATCGAGAGTACTGTGTGTGATGTGTAGGTTGGTGGTCGGTCAAGTTGTATGTTTGGTAGGTAGGTCTACCATGAATGATGTGTGTCAATCTAAGGTTTTATGTTATGTTCAAGTGAATGGTGTATCAGAGGTGTTATATGTTGAGTTGGTGAGTGGTCAACCAAGAGTCTTATATGTAGAGTTTGTGTTTGGTCTTTTGTGTGTTGTTTTGAGCACAAACTAAGTTTATAAAGAGTCTATTAGATAATTTTAAAGGTTTTTTAATGTTTAGAACAAATATCATTGTTATGACACTGAATTTTAATGCTTTTAGGGAATTATAACATATTTTGTACAAAAATAACCCTATTTATTGACATTTTAACTAAATTTTAAGGGGTTTGGAGAGTACTATGATGGTATTTCTTCCTTGATTTGAAACATTTTTCAACACATTTTTTATGTAAAATGACTCTTTTTCTGAAATTTGTATGTATCTTTGATTTTTTTCTTACTTTTGGATGGATTTACTCTTTTTATAGAAAGTTTTACCATATCGTACTAAGATCACTTCCTGATTCTGTACTATACCATGATCTTTCTCGCAGATTTTATTAATGTTTTTGATTTAACCAGTTTTTTTTCACGGTGAGTATTTAATTCCTCACTACCCTCAAGTAAGCTGAAGGCAAAACTGAAGGGCATTGCCCAATTCCCATGGGACGCGCCCGATAGAGGACTGGTATCCCCCACGGGTATTTTAGTGTAATGAGCCCCAACCTCGCTCACTACGGTGGTAGCCAACCAACAAAATGCTACCTCTCAGTATTATTTAGTTATTGTTTTTTTATAATTTTTTAATTTATTTTTTGTATTTTTTGGGTCCCTCTGTAAGTAAAGACATCACTTTACTTAGAGAAGCCTTTCAATGTGACGTACAGACTTACAAAGGGGTTTTTATTTATAAATTTGTTTTTATTATTTTTGATTCTGTTTTTTTTACAGTAGGTTTTTGTGTTTTTTTTTCTTTTTTTGTAGGTTACTCTCCCTCACACATGGGACCTACGGATACTGTCCAGCCATAGAGTGTAACATTCAATCATACACGTACCTTACGAGGGCCCGGACTGCGACTCAAGGTCTTACGGGGATTAGCCCAGCCCCAAGCTGCAGGACTGTCTCAGGACTTACACGTTTTACGGCTGCCTTTGAGAACAGTCGGGCGATTTTTTATTAAATTTGGGCCGCCCTCACCTCGATGGTACGGTATTCTATAGAAATTCACACAGAGCTGAAGATATCCGTTAATAAATTGTAGTTATGTAAACTCCCAAAAGTGTCAATATTATAACAGAATTTACTTTACAGATTGTTTTTAAAGGTTGACGGTAAAAGAGTTTACTCAAAACTAACTTAACATTACTTACCTGGCGTAGGAGTTACCGTAATCAAGAAGAAGGTTCGCCCAGTACGAGATTTTTACATTGCACTACGGTTGGATTGAGCCCATCCAATGCCGTAAATTGGGTTTCTACGGACATGTTAGTAACCATGGGTTACAATCTCATTCCATCGCTTTTTTTTAGTAGTTGGAAGTATATAATCTTTATATTATTAACAATAAGAACCAAGCTGATATTTCGCCTTTGTGAGACAAGCGATAAGATTGATGTGGTGAGCCACATCCTGTAACAGTGTGGTACTGCTCAAAGTATTACTCGTAGACTTTGCATGTACATTGAAACTGCTAAAGGATCCGGTTATTTACAAATATTTACAAATATTACAAATTTACGGATAAGTTATGTACAAATCTTCATATATACAAAGAAACTGTCCAATATTTTAGAAAGGTTCCGATTTAGTGGGATTGGCGCCATTAGTGCAAGTTGAACAGGATGTGGTAAAGGAAGGAGTGGTGGGGGAAGGGAGTGGTGGTATTCAGTTATGGAGAGGATAGATTGAGGAACGTTGTGTTTATTTTGTAAGGTACGTTTTTATTTTAGTTTTGGTTTTTTAGTTACGTAATCATGGTCGTGTTCTAAAGCTCGTTTTTTGTTAATTAAATAGTGTCCGTAGGCTAAAGTGTCAATTCCATTTTCCAAGATGTAGCGTTTGTCATCAAAGGGGGATAGAGATAATTTGGAAATGTGTTGTGTGTAAATGTTATGTTTTTCACTACGGATATTTAGAGCTGCTGTTGTTTTTAACGTGTGGTTAAGCAAACAGTCTTTATACATTTCATGTTTTAGTTGTTTTTTTATCGCGACTCGGGGGACGCCTTTGGCTACCTTCTTTTCCTCTAGATCTGAATTTAGAACGGAGTAGCATTTCGCTCTCAAGCCAATTATTTCCCTAGCTGGATTTGAATTTAACTCGTCTTTAAATTTTCCTAACGCTTTTTTGTTTTCTACACTATAACATTGGTGGCTAGGTGGATAGTCGGAGGTATCGAAAAGGTGTAATTCATTTTTCATGTCTGCATAGACATCTGGAGTATATACATTGTAAAATAGAGAATCAGTATCAGTCATACAAAGTTTTATGTTTTTCCCATACTTTGTAACTGCCCAGTTGAAATGAAAGTTATACATTATTAATTTTGAAATTTCTAATACAGTAAATCCAACATAAATGGGTCTGTTTAAGAAGATGGTTTGTTTTTTTAAAGCCAATCCCACGATATCTTTATTGTAAGCAAAGAAAGTCTTGAGTCTGGGACTAGCTGTCCATTTTACCAATTGTTTCTCGTTATTTACAAGTTTAAAATCAATACGTGACCTAACATTTTCCAAAGATTTACCATATGTGGCGTTGTTCATTAACTTAAAAAAATCTTTTTCGAAATTGTTTTTAGCTTCTTTTCTTTTTTCTGTGTTAAAGTTAATAAATGGGGCTAGCCATGGGGACTGTTTAAAGCTAAGAACTCTGTGGATTTTAGTCAGTACAAGTCCAAGTTCGAGGTAAAGTTTTAAAGTGCGGTAGTGTACAACGTACTTGGTTTTGTCAGAGAGAGTAGTCAGTAGTTTTTCAGTCTTGGGAGGTTTATAGTCGAGTTCGTCTAGCAAGTCCCTACAGTATGTCGATAGCATGTCGTATGTCACCACTTTTCGTTCGGGGGCCAGTGGAAAGTCTGAGTGTAAGTCGTGTAAGTGGTCAGGGTAGTGTAAGTCGACTTCTAAAATATATCCAATGTCAGAGTCGTCGGGTACTTTTGTAAAGTCAATGTCTTGAGGGTCGATCCATTTAAAATCAGACTCTGGGAGTCTATCGGACATACTAGTTCCGTACAGGTTGTTACAGTCAAGATAGAGTAGGTAGTTGGTGGGTTTTGTCTTGTCAAAGTCAGGAAGGTAAGGGTTGTTGGCCTGGGCGTACCGGTTAGGTATCATGGATACACCGCCCCGGATCCCAGACTCAACAAACAAGTGTTGATCAATGTCAGTAAGTAATTCAAGACGTACGTCTGTCATTTTGAGCATGGAATTCCATGCCAGTCCGGGGGCAGAGTAGACGTTACATGGGTCAATCCCGTAGTAAGTCATACTTGTCGTTCTAAAATTTTCAAACACGTCGGCAAGTAACAATACGTCTGTCAGTAGGTACAGGTCGTGGTACTGTTTCATTGAAGTCATGTCAAAGGCTGTCCACACAGTCTGTGCATGTACATAGTCTTCGTCGGATATAGGTGTTTTGGTTAAGTCGTTGTAAAACGCCTCCTTGGGAGGAAGTTCAGTATCATTGAATTTTGATTCGTCTGTCATGTACGTATAGGGAAAGACACCTTTTCGTAGTAGTAAGTCTGTGTTGGTCATACACTGCCCTAAAATTTTGAATTTGGAAGCCCCGTCAGAAACTAGGTTGGACACGAGTGTGTCCAAAGAGGCGTTAAGGAACTGTAAAGAATCCAGGAAACGAAGTGACTCAAGGGTGACTGAAATGTACCGCTCACTGGTTGTAGCGATACATGACAGTTTTTCTTTTTTGAATTTGCCTAGCCCTTGGATCAAGTGGTGACAGTCATAACCTCTGAGGTTATGGAAAAAGACTGGAATGTGTTTAGGTACTTGGTAGTTTAAGTTACATGAATTGTGGGCAGGTCCCAAGAACTCACCCGTTAAATGATTATGGTTGGCTACTTTGTCTCCGTGTAAAGGTTTCTGACAAAGGTGACAGGTAGTAGCATTTTTGAAAACAATTTTGTCTTGCGGAGACATATTAATAGGAATGTTTTTATGAATAATTGGTAAGAGCTCTTTAGACTCTGCAATCAAACAATTTAGAAAAGTATCTACAACGTCGGGGCCGCTATAGACTTTGGGTTGTTTTACGATTTTGCCATCACTGTCAATAATTACGTAGCAAAAACCAGAGGGGACGTGGTGGGCAGTGTTGGTCGTGTGTGAAGTAGTAGGGTCATTCAGTGCTGTGTCGATTGGAACGACAAAGGACTCAAAGTCGCAGTAAATAGTAAATGGTACTTTGTGAGTAAGTGTGTAGTTTGTAAAGGACATGTATTTTTCGTCATCAGTTGGTAGTCTAGTCTTTTGTGCACCGTGTGGTGAACACAAAGGTAAGTGGTTAGTAAGTCGTAGTTGGGAGGAAAATCTGTGTAGGCAGTAGTCACAGTAGTATGAAGCTGGGTCGTGTTTGGTCAAGTGAGCTAAAAGTCGGGACATGTTTGTAATCAGACAGTAGTGGGAGATGGTGTCAGTAGTCAGTAATAGTAAGTTTACATGTTGAGCTCTAAATTTTTCTTTGGTTATACGTAAAGGATAAATTTCGTCGTTTTCAAAACCAAATACATTTACAGAGATAGCAGGGTTCAGTTTTTCAAAGTTATCTAAATCGGTAATTTTGACAGGATAGCTAATCCCAGACATGTTTATATTATGTTCCAACGATTTATAATAACTTATTCGCCTATGTCGGTCTGGGTACAATTGGGCAAGTACAGAGTACAGGAAACATTTTTGATCGTCATTTTTAATATTTATAATTCCATGCATAGAGTTTGAGATTTTTTTCGGGGTGGGTATGAAAGAAGAGGCGTACAAAGGTTGAAATTTTACAATAAACAAATCGAGTCGTAAAACATTTTCTATTACCCACCCACTACCCTGGCTAACCCACCTACCCACGCTTTCTAAAATTTTGTCTGTAGCCTCGGAATACTGAATATCTAGAGAATCGGAAGGTAGCAAAGGACGGGTTTTACCGTGAAAGAAAGGTGTTGTTGTGATTTCTTCGTTGTTAACAATTTTGGAAAATTTAATTTGGACCGAAATGTACCATTTTACTCCCCCGAGCCTGTTTAGGTGGTTATTTATTTCGGAAATAATTTTATTTTTATGTTCAGTAAGAACGGTAAGGAGGTCAGTTCCTGTGGTATCAAACCGGCGGGATATGGTGACTAGGTTGTGGTTTATGGCGTAGGATTCCATATTTGGTAATTAAATAAAATTAAATGATATTAATAGTACTTCAAATCGAATTAAAAGCTCAAAAACAAGGATATTCAAACTCTAGTCAATCAAATCAAACGCAAGGAATATTGATACTGTATACGAAACTTACTCTTGGTCTTTCGAAATACCGTACAGAGAACGGCGTCCAAAATATAAATTACAAGAATAAAGTTAAAGTAATTAATATCGAGTAGGAGCAAAGTGAAGACACGTCTGATCAGTGTGAGCGCAAGAGCAGAAGTGAGAAAGATTACTTGTGTTGTTCAGTGAAGTAGGGATGGATGGGGGAGGGGAGGGGAGGGGGAGGGGAGGGAGGGGAGGGGGAAGGTCAACCAATCAGAACGTAGCATTTGGATCACGCGCCTGTCCAGACTTGAAACTCCGATTACGTCATCCAGTGTAGTACTGTTTTAATAAATGATCAGAAGGAATCATATACAATGTTAATTAAGTGTTCGATATTATTAAAAGAGATTGTGCAAGACACGAGATGTAAAACAATGTTTGTGGTAACGGAAGTGGTTTCGATAAGAAAAGTGCGCGAGAACTATTGGACTGCCAGTGCATCGAGCAGAGGCAGTGAGATACAGATTGTGAAATGGTAGTGAATTAGTCCTTGAGTGTCGCTATAGTACAAAGGAAGGAATTTTTGAGTATAAGAAGTGAAGGTGGGTGTGCTAGTTTCGATATGTAGGGGGACTGATGGGTTCTGGATAGGAACGTTGATAGGAAGTGAGGTAGAGGGGGTGGGGGAGTCCACAGAATTGATAATGAAAGTGACTGAAAGTAAGTAATGTAACCTAGGTACCATGTACACGCATGCAAAGGTGGACGAAAATAGGAAATTGTTATAGTACATGATGATAGTTAATGAAAGAAAACATATTATACTAAGATGTGAAGCTTGTGACCAATAACGGAAGCGGATGTGGTAAAGCCCGGCCACCAGTAGACTTTGTAAGTACAGTTAAAGTAATTTAGGTTGGATAGTCCGGTAGGCATGAGGGCTCTAGGGTAAGAGTGTTCAGCTAGCGTGTTAAGTTTAGAGGATGTCGGGTGTGTTTGATACGAATTTAACCGGAAGTAGTATGTACCCAACCGTGATTAGATATTTTTAACGGAAGTATGTAGGTAACAATGTTTGTTAAAGGAAGCCGTAGATGAGTAACCGAAGGTATGAGTACATGTTAACAGTGTATTTGTTAAAATTTGAGAAAAATTAATTTAAATAGGTAGGCTAACAGTGCGTGTGAGAAAGATTACTTGTAAAGTAGGGAGGCAACCAATCAGAGCGTAGCATTTGGGTGTGCGCCAGACCAGCAGACGGCGTGTGCATCGTAGGCTAAGAGCGTACGAAGGTAGCCGACAGTCGCCGGAAGTACCCGAAAGCATTTTATATAGTATAAGGTGGGAAAGGCTGCCATCTTGGGGAAAAGTGCATTTTATATAGTATAACATGGGAAAGGTTAGGAGTGTATTTTATATAGTATAACGAGGGAATTTGAGGGAAATTTGGGAAGGGGAATTACCACCAGGGACTTCTCTTCCGAAGGCGTCATGTTTCTGAATGGATGCGCTTAGTATTGCTAAGCTTTGCCACCAGGTGCGCATTTGTTATAATGTATATAAGAAATAATCCACCGAGCACAAGTCCCCGCACATGCGCGCCAGACCAGCAGCCGACGCGTATATCGTAGGCTAAGAGTGTACGAAGGTAGCCGACGGTAATAATCGAAGTTTAAAAGTGCATTTTATATAGTACATATGTAAATGGCCGCCATCTTTTGCATTTTATATAGTATGAAATGGGAAAGGTTAAGAGTGCATTTTATATAGTATAACAAGGGAAAGGCCGCCATCTTGAAAAAAGTGCATTTTATATAGTATGATGTGGGAAATGTGAGGGAAATTTGGGAATCTGGAGGGAAATTTTGGAAGGGAAAATTCCCACGGGGGTTGGTAGGACTGGGTCACGTGACCCGAAGATGCCCGAAGGTGATCGCCATCTTGAATCTGAGAGCCGAAGATGCCCGAGAGTGGGTCTCGCTCTGCCACCTTATGTCTACTGTTGATATGTAAAGATATAACAACTTTTGTTTTAGTTTTTTAACATCTGTACTAATTAAATAATAAATTACTAACAGTACATTTCTGGGTATAAAAATACTATTATAAATAAATAAATGACAAAAATCAAATGTTATTGTTTTCTATAAAATAATTTGAATATATAATGATATTTTGTATGTAAATTATTAGTGTAAAATAGTATTTTACATACATTAATTATAGTTTTATGAATAATAGTAGATAAAGTATTTTACACGTAAAAACACGTCAGATTATTTTCAATCACCAATAAATGCTTAAATGTATGGTTTAAAAAGTAAAATCTTCTTTTATATCAATTATATAGACTTATGACGGGTATGGGCGATCATTATTGTGAGTGATTATGACGAGTACAAACTAGCGAGCGTTTTCTTCATGACAAACTTGATTAATCCTTAGACAAATCAACTGACAAACTTGAATAATCCTTGGACAAAACAACTGTGACAAATTTGATTAATCTTTGACAAAACAAATGTGACAAACTTGATTTATCCTTGGACAAAACAACTGTGACAAATTTGATTAATCCTTAGACAAAACAACTGTGACAAACATGATTAATCCTTGGACAAAATATCTGTGACAAACTGATTAATCCTTGTACAAAAAAACTGTGACAAACTTGATTAATCCTTGGAAAAACAACTGTGACTAACTTATTAATCCTTGGACAAAACAACTGTGACACACTTGATTAATCCTTAGACAAAACAACTGTGATAAACTGGTTAATCCTTGGACAAAACAGCTGTGATAAACTTGATTAATCCTTGGAAAAAACAACTGTGACAATCCTGATTAATTCTTGGACAAAACAACTGTGACAAACTTGATTAATCCTTGGAAAAAACAAATGTGACAAACTGAATAATCCTTGGACAAATCAACTGTGACAAACTTGATTAATCCTTGGACAAAACAACTGTGACAAACTTGATTAATAATTTTACAAAACAACTGTGGCAAACAGAAAAAAATAGTTTTTATATAATTTAAAGAGGATTGCAAAAAACTAATCTTTGCTGATAAAGTTAATTTCACTTCAGACTTGCTTTTACTACGGATTATTTAGTTTATGATTTTAGAATAATATACTGAAACATATTAGAAGATAAAAAGGCAACAAAACTAATGAGTATGTTTGTTGTTTTTACTTAATGTTTTCTTGGAGCGAATAAAAAGAACTATACTATTTTTGTTTTATAGATTATACTACAAAAGAATATTGTGACGATAGGGCCCATTTCTCATCGTCTGAAGGATTTTGGACTTGGATTTTGTGCTTGGTTTGAGAGAGGGGTTAGGCTGGAGCAGCGGCGTCCATGAGGTACAGAATAGCGGCGGCAGTTGGGTGTGGTGTGTGAGACTGGGGTCTGCTGATGAGTAATGCTACGGCTAGACGATGTAGGGATGCACGTAGCGCTCCGCGAAGTGACCGGCGGTCGGGTCTATAGTGAACGAGGGTGTGTAGGACACGTTACTGTTTTAAATAAATATATAAGGTTGTATAATCAGTTGGGAGTATTTTCTTGTTCTACCACTGACTACGATACTTCTCCTTTACATCGCGGACGTAACAATATAATCAGTTGGTGGTGTTTCTTGTTCTACCACTGACTACGATACTTCCCCTTTAAATCGCGGACGTAACAATATAATCAGTTGGGAGTGTTTTCTTGTTCTACCACTGACTACGATACTTCCCCTTTACATCACGGACGTAACAATATAGTCAATCATTATACAGAGTGTTCCAAAGCCCGGGGACGGTTGCATATTGTTTAGACCGTTACTGATAAAGATTCGAAACACTGCCGCTTGACATTAAAAGGTATTTTATCATGTATTCAGAGATCCATTACCTTCGTAGGGGGACGGCCCATTAGGAGTTGGAAGAAAATCCTAAATGTAAGCATAGGTCTTTCTAAAGCATACATACAATTTTAAAGGTCTTAGCTAGTAGAACATCATACCGCAAATTAGACCTCAAAAGGGTAATCCTGAACAAAATGGCGGCGCTCAAAAGTTTCAATACTGATCTTAAATGCAAGATTTTAAACCACCAGCATTTTGAAGTGCAATTTGCCCATTTTTCTATGCTTAACCAGCCCTTTAAAACTATGTGCATATCAATCTATGCTTACTTTAAAACTGTTCTACTGACTCCTCATAGTAGTTTGTCACAGTTGTTTTGTCCAAGGATTAATCAAGTTTGTCACAGTTGATTTGTCCAAGGATTATTCTATGTCCTGTTCACATAGAAGAATAGCAGGACACTGTATCTTACGTGTATCTTAAAGTAGATTTTTGTTTACAGTAATCATGTGTGACGTTTTGTAGACTTACCTGATATGGTAACAGTAAAATGAAGTCATTCTTGAACATACACATAAAGATCAGTATTAAAACGTTTGAGTGCCGCCAATTTTTTTAGAATTAACTTTTTGAGATCTAATTTGAGGCATAGTGTTCTACTTATTAATACCTTAAAAACATTATTCATACCGACCTATGCTTACGTTTAAGATTCTCTTCCGACTTCTAGTAGGCCGTCCCCTACGAAGGTAGTGGATCACTGGATATAATATGGTAAAATAGCTTTTTATGTCCAGAAGCAATATGCAGTTTTGTATCTTTATCTGTAACGGTCTAACGAATATTCAACCGTCCTCGGGCTTTGGGAACACTCTGTATAGGTATACTGTTGCCCTGTGCTTTGTATTTTACGAGGAACAACTGCATTGAATACGAAGGGGTTTTTATTCGTGAACACTGATAGTTTCTTCCAGTTCCAAAAAGTGTTTACAGCCTTTTTGTCGTGGACATAATGCAACTAGAATACCCGAGAAGCTTATTAATTCACTATTTAGGGAATAAAGGAATAATATCCAACTGAGGTACTCATGTAGTAGTATACTACAGTTTACTCAGCGTGCGAGTAATTTATGCTTGCGGTTATTTTCATTGTTTTTTTTAATTAGCATAATACGTGTTGGTACATATACAGTACAAGTAAACGTCACAAAACACATATTTATTACAATATAAGCACAAAATGCACAAATATATCACAATACAAGTACAAAATGCACAAATATTATGATCGATTTCGGTGAACCTCGCTCACTTTCCTCAGACCAGAGGGATTCAATGCCACTGTACGTGTATGGGCGGGTGGGTGGGTCAATGCCACTCTACGTGTATGGGCGGGCGGGTGGGTCAATGCCACTGTACGTGTATGGGCGGGCAGGTGGGTCAATGCCACTGTACGTGTTTGAGCGGGCGGGTGGGTCAGTGCCACTGTACGTGTATGGACAGGCGGGTGGGTCAATGCCACTGTACGTGTATGGATGGGCGGGTGGGTCAATGCCACTATACGTGTATGGGCGGGCGGATAGTTCAATGTAACTGAATCCCTCTGGTCTGAGGAAGGTGAGCATGGTTCACCGAAATCGATCATAATATTTGTGCATTTTGTACTTTTTTTGTTATTTTTGT
>JAQJVL010005499.1:0-34981 GCA_035578905.1 Stictocephala bisonia | reverse complement strand
TACGAAACAGTACCACACTAAAATATAAATATACAGTAGCGAAGCTCACTCTTGAGAAAAATGCAACCGGCTCGACGCTAGCGCTCCTAGTGATTGTGTCTCAAAGCCATGCTATCTCTCCGATAGATAGCATGGCAGTTTACTTATGTTGCAATACTAGTAATTGAGTGGAAATATTCAAATCAAATTCAGTTGTTTGCTACCTTACCGGTAGGTGCGCTAGCATCACTTGGTTGCAAGTAAAACGGCTGAGCTTCGCTACTTTATGTTTATATTATACCAAATACAATTATTGACGACTAGAAGACATCATAATATATAAGTTTATATATTATATCATAGTATAATATATAAACATACAGTAGCGAAGCTCAACTGCATTACTTGCAACCAAGCGATGCTAGCAAACCTAGCGGTGAGGTAGCAAACAACTGGTGCGGTAATCAGCTGTTGTAGCACACGTGGTTGTTGTTTATGTCATAATTGGTGCTATACGATTCCATTAATATAGGTCTGCGACACGTCCACTAGGAGCACTAGCGTCGAGCCAGTTCCATTTTTCTCAAGAGTGAGCTTCGCTACTGTGTGTCAATAGGTTTCCTAGGTAGTATCACACTACAATTAGTGTGATACTACCTAGGAAACATTCATGTCGAGGTCAGATGGGCAATTCTGATTGGTAGTTTATTGTATATTCAAGTGGAACAAGCTGACTTGGCTGTCTTTTTTGTTTATGTTACTCAGGTTATAGAGGAGAAGCTGTGGTATTCCATATGATTATTAGTAAAAGTAACCTATTATACATTAAATAACATCTCAGTTTCTCAATTTTTTCCGAGTAGGCTCCGCCTACTGCAGAAGTAATAATGGAAAGAGACTACAATTTTAAACCAACGATAGAAAACTAACAAACATTTAACAAATAATAATTCGATTTGAAATTAATCGCAAACTCAAAGGTCGAATGTGTTGGTTTTGTACTTAATTGTACCTTGCAGCCCATTGCCGCTGGAGGGGAACTGTGGAGGGAGAAGGAATCATTCTCTCTCCTCTGCGCGCCATTTACTTTGGTTTATATTTATAAGTAAGTAAGCAGCGTTCTGTCAGGCTCCACGGATCAATCCGTTTATATTTATAAGTAAGTAAGCAGCGTTCTGTCAGGCTCCACGGATCAATCCGTTTATATTTATAAGTAAGTAAGCAGCGTTCTGTCAGGCTCCACGGATCAATCCGTTTATATTTATAAGTAAGTAAGCAGCGTTCTGTCAGGCTCCACGGATCAATCCGTTTCATATTGGTGGAATATTCCATTGTATTAAACAAGATATTATTATAAACAAATTGAAGGTGTTGGTTTCACTAGATATTATTTGAGATTACTAAATTAGTTTAACAGTTTGTAACAAGTGTATGTCAGTTACACGATTAATTTGAACAGTAATTAAATAATTAAAACACATTAAATAGGTGTATTGCAATGTTGAAACGCTCTGGTTTCACCAAACGCTCCCTTACTTACCAATTAATATGCTAAGTGTAATATAATTTTATATAAAATAATTTAATCTTTTGATACAATAAACAAGTGTAGTTGAAGCAGCATAATTTTTAACAGTCCTAACACTTATAGAAAAAAATGTATTTATTTTATTTAACATGATGTTAAAAAGTAAATTGTTCCTTAGTGTTTTTCTTTTGTATGCAAATAATTTATGACGATGATTGTATGGCATTTTGAGAACTTTAAATTGATATTGCAGTTAATATTGAATTCGAAATACAGAATTCAAACCTTATTCTAAGCTTTTAAAATCAAAACGATCAGATGGCCAGTACTTGACTGGTAATGCAAGCCTCTAGCGCATGTGAGCTCGTGAGCTACAGAATAGGTTTATTGCAAAAATATACGTTTAACAGGCTCCACTAAGTATGCAAACACTTGTAAGCGGGGACCATATTAATTGCACATTATGTGTACACCAAAATAGAAATCCTTATATATAATACGTAAAGCCGTTTTTTGTCAACGTAACTCCTCTCTTATTTCGTGACCACGAATGAGGTGTCAACAAATTTGTCTTCCTTTGTAGTTGTGCAATAAGGTCTTAATTTTTCTGTATTTGCACCCTGAAGGGTGTGGAAGCTCTCAAAATAAGCTTTTCGGTCATAAGAATTGGAGATACATTAAAATGAACAGAACCAAACAGATGTTCAAATGTAAATAATAACTTCCAAAAGGTGCAATGACTACAAATACACTAAGACGAAAAGTTCTTATGGGAATTTTTCAGACAAGCGGGAGGGAAGCTTACGCAAACAGCCGCTACGAGCGCTGCTCAGAAAGACAGGGAGCAGGCGGGCGAGCGCTCGTGCCTCCTAGTGGCCGTTTGCGTAAAGTCGAGTTTCTACCTGGACGACTGGTCTGAAATTTTAACATGGCTACTTTTCGTCTTAGTGTATTTGTAGTCATTGAAAGGTGTTAACAGTTGTTGAAATGTAAACATAGGTGTTTGTAATAGTGAGGAGGTTAGATTTTTCATCATGATAATCCAGGGAAGGATGTAACCATGGTTTCATTCACAATCGATTGTGGGAATCCGATATAGTGGACTTGAAGGTTTCGATTGTAATCTAATGCAGCTAGTTTAGTTATTTAATTAATCTTAAGCTGTTAAACAAAAATAAATGAAATGAACATGTTTGAAATAGTCTAAGTAATATTATTGTTTAAACTAATACATAGAAATCAACGCAAGTAATGTTACTGAGATATTGTAAATACATATAATATTGTGATTTTACGTTGTACAGTTAACCTACCATTATTTGTAATAAAATGCACAGTCGAAGACCGAGGTGTAACGTGCGCAACGAGTGCCGGGGTTGGCACGCGAAGCATGCAGGGGTCTCCCCTAGTAGTTTTATATTTTTTTCCTTACTGAAACACTAATCATACTACTTGTACATTACAAGTGGCTAGTGTTGGGCAATTTATTGCCTTACATGTAATAGTGGCAATAAATAGCGACTACAGACATCTAAAAATTATTATCCCTAGGGTCTAACTTTCCCAATAATTCGTCAGCGTAGTGGCTTAGTTATTTTAGGTCTTTGAAATGTGGAGTCCTTATTAAAAGTTCGAGTCTCAAAGAGAGTCGACCGTACACGTGCAAAGGTATTTACTCACCCGCCCACCCATACACGTGCAAAGGTATTTACTCACCCACCCACCCATACACGTGCAAAGGTATTAACTCACCCACCCACCCATACACGTGCATGTATCTACAGTTAATTACATATTATTGAATTAATTGTCCCATTCACACTCCCAGATAATGGGTTCCCAACCAAAAACCTGTTTCCAATCAGGCAAGTCATTTCTACTCAGCTTCAATTACATCACAGAGTCTTGTAATCTATTTATCAGTTGAAACAGGTATAATTTTCTTGTTTTTCCATTCAACAACGCATCCAATTAATATATATAACTATGTTATAACTGAATAGTAAACATTAACTACTGTACCTAGATTCAAGTTTGTGTACCACTGAAGGGTTGCGCTAAGAGTGCAGTTTATTTCTGTGGTGTAATAAAAAGGCGTGTTGAGTCATTTTGTGTCTTATACCAACCATAGAAAAAAACAATTTGGCTATAACTATAAGTATATTACAACCACAACAATAATTAAATTCACTTAAGTGTGAAGTGCTTATCATTACTTCATAATAAATATATAAACAGCTGTTTTGTATATTTATTAGCATGAGCAGTCCAGAAAAACCCAGTAACAATTTATTTGATATTATTTGACCTGTCACTTAACTCATTGACCAAACGTATAATACGAAATTACATGAATAAAAGATAAATTTCATTTATAAACAAATTTCAGTTGTTACAATGGGCGTATGTTGTTAAAATGATTTATTTGGTATATTAAACATATTATTATGTGCATTGACCCTTGGTAGCCTATTAAAGAAATCTGTTAACTTAATTAATTTATCTACGATTTTGGAGAAAATATTAAATGAAGGATGTCTGTTTTTATACATGATTTATGGACTGTTTCAATTAAACCAATGGAATGGAAAAGGAAAAGTATGAGAAATTCAAGAAGGGAAGTTGTAATAAAATTTGGTTTGCATTCTCTCAGTCATTGGTAAACTTCCTGATAACATCTCTGAGTGGACGGCGTGTTTTGTTTATGGCGTATTACATGTTGATAGCCGAGATCAAAATATAAACGAAAAGGAAAAAGTCTTATTGAAAAACTAATTAAATACTAAATAACCATTCATTGCTCAGCTAAAATCATTCAATTAGATTAATGAAGTAAACATTTTCTGAATGCTGTAAAAAGAATTATAGTACATTTATAAAGGTAGTACCTTTAGCGAAATTTATCTAATATTTTTTAGTGATAGTATAAGATGAAGGAAATTGAAAATTGTAAATATTAATTCATCTCACCTCCTATATAAAAATAATTTTTATTTACGGCATACATTAGTTGGCTCGGCTATTAACTATTGGACCTTATATTATAACAAGTTGAAGTAAATTAGTATTATTATTTTTAATGAATGAGTAATATATTTCCAAGCTGATCCCTTTTGTGTATGTGTATGTGTATGTATGTGAGTTTGCTGAAGGAATCCCTCTATCAGGGTTCCATAGTGGCAAAAAGCTCAGTTAATGACCCTGTTCAATCTTAGTCTTTGGGGATTTTCTGTACGTCTTTTTTGTTGAGTTTGGTTTGATAGAATGTGTATATTTATAATTGTAAGCCGTGTTATACACTACATAAGCTATATTTTTATTGTTTTTATTGACGTCAATCAGTTGTTAATAATAACTGATTCGGCATTTGTTGATAATTTTAATTTTGGTTCAATATATTCAAACGTTTTGTAAAAAACTATACAAATTATAAATTTAATGGTTGCAAATTGTTAATTTAAATGTAACATTTCATAAATAACGAACGGAATTTTAATTTCGTTATCATACGAATACCTTAGAAAACCTTAGTCATCATAGCTCCCTACACCCAACCCTTTAATTTAAGGTGTTGTTTGGAAAAACGCCATCATTACACTCCCGTAACTCGATACCAGGTCAGCCACGGTTCTTAACTTTTAACTTTAAATATTGATAAATGTTATGTTATGTCAATACATAGAAAGAAAACACCATATTTATTTCCTTACAAAATAAATGATTGTCTCTTACGTAGAGTGAACCAATTTAATGATCTGGGGGTCCTTATAACAGATGACTTGAGTTTCTCAAACCATATGTTAAATGTGGTGAAGAAAGCTTACTGTTCATTGGGTTTTATTTCAAGGATTGGAAAAGAATTTAGAGACATTGAAACACTTAAAATTTTATTCAGATTTTTAGTTCGCTCCAGATTGGAGTTTGCATCTATAGTTTGGTCCCCATCAACTCAACTATATTGTGAAATGATTGAGAAAATTCAGAAGAAATTTTTGCGATTGTTGTATTTTAAGTATTTTGGTCAGTTAAATTATCCAATTTGGCATATTAGATATGAAGAAATGTTAAATTTATTTGATTTCGAGAGGTTGTCTAAGAGACGAAAATTAGCGCAACTTTTTTACCTGCATGGTGTTATGAGAGGTATTGTGGATGACCCAGCGACCTTAAGTAAGATAAACTGGTGTGTGCCGGCTTATGGTAGGCGCGCTGGCTATATGTTATACCCTGGTGGGGCTCGTACTGCCGCTCATGCTAACTCCTTTCTAAATTTTACAATCATATTATTTAATTCCATAGCTGGTGGTGTAGATGTAGACATGTCACGGGCAGTATTCAGAGCAACATGTAAAGACTTAATACTTTGAAGGGTTGCTGGAACAACTAGGTTTCTCAACCTAAATTAATTTAGTTATTCAAATTCATTTCTTGGATTGTTTTATTTTTTTATAGGGCCTAACTTATTTTTTATTTTTATTAATGTATTCAAATAAGCATTGTTTGGAAGAGTAAAGAGTTTTTAATCCTTAAATTTTAAAAATTAAATATTGTTATTTTTGTACAGGCATGGAGGTCTTAATTATTAATATTTTTTTTTTCATGCGGCCCCCATAATTGGGCCCTTGGTCTGTTGGGATCGCAGTTGTTTTTCGCAGGTTTCAGTATTTATGTTTTCTTTTGTTTGTTTTGGTTTTTTGAATATATCTGTTTCATTACAAATTAATCTTATGTTTAATAATTTAGCTTATGTCTGGTTGTATTTAAACTGTATTTATATTATTGTATTATAACCAAGAATGTATTATATAATTTGAGTACTTTATTTAGGCGCATAAGTTATAATTGTGTTTCTTTAGTTATTTAAGTGTTTTTTTTTTTTATTTTTCATCAAATGTGCCTTTTTATTGTGATCAATAATTTTGCCTGTGAAACTAATCTGTACTTGTGAAAACAATAAATACATTTATTATTTATTATTATTATTATTATTATTATTATTATTAACGAAGGACAATGATATGTAACTACATCGTTAAGCCCCCAAGGCTCTCACTCATTTAGTAAGTAAAGCGAGAAAGACTGTTCAGTGCCACTACGTAAGCTTTAAAACACTGGTTTTCTCTTCTGTCAATGAATTAGCAAAGGAAATTTACAAACAAGTCACCTGTTAATTTCAACTTCTAAATTACTCTATCCTGCATGAGTTTATCTGGTACTCAAATTATTAGCAAGCTGAAATATAATAAATCATGGTATATTTGTAATAAATTATCAATGGCGAAGTAGTCTGTGAAAATGTTAATATGTTAGCCGGGGGGGGGGACTAAACTATTGTCGCCACTAATTTTCTACAGAAGCTGCCCCTACTAATATACACTGTGGGATTGCATCGCTAGTGGCGCAGTGCTGTACAACCTAAATGGGAAGCAATACTAGTTGTGAAGATGTAGAGTGATGAATTTCTAGAAGCAGTCCTCAATAGCATCTCTGACATACAAGACATCTTGCAGTGTTGCTCAATAGGTTGCAGATCAGGAGTGTGATAACTGTTAGTAGACAACTAGGTGTTGATCCCTATTGGGTCTGGTCGTCAAGGATACGAGTAGGTTGTGAATAGCCCGAAATTAAAATAACTTTGGTGTAGTGAGATTAGGGAGTAGGACCTACAAGCGCCGACTACATCTGATCTTTAATAAATAAGCTAGTGATCAAAGACATACTAATATAGAAAGCAAGTAATTTGCAAACGTAATTGTATAGTTGTGAACCACGCATTTTATATTCCATATTAAGAAAAGAAATTATTGCTAGAGATTTTTGCTTAATAACAATAATTTGTATTTTCTAATTGTTGAATATTGTTTGGTTTAAAAAAAACACGTTTCTATGAGTAAAAATTAAAATTTGAGAAAGCTCAAAGAATTGGCTTCTAAGATTGAACTACATCAACAAAGCATCGCTGGAAGATATGAAAACTCAAGGGAGAAGACTAGAGTCATCGCAAGATTTAGAAACTCAAAGATCCAAGATTAAAAACTCAAACAGATCGCAAAGTTTTGAAGCTCAAAGATCGCTAAAATTTAAACTCAAAAGATGGCAAAGATTGAAATTCAAAATGATCGCAAAAGTTTGGGAAGAACATCATAGATCGGCGAAGGTATTGAAAAAACTCAAAGATCAGCATAGAGATTGAAAAACTCCAACGGATCGCAATGTTTGAACTCAAATAACATATGGGCAAAGATTGAAACTTCAACAGATTGCAAGATTTTAAACAATCTCAAAGATGGAGCAGAGATTGAAACTCAGAGATCGCTGAAGAATTGAAAATTTCCAAGAATATCTAGCGAATTAAAATCTTTGAAACTCGAAAGGATTAGCAAGAAATTGAAAACAATCTCAAAGATCGCACTGATTGAACACCTTAAAGATCGCAAGTTGAAACTCAAAGCATTCGCATTATTAAATTATTTCAAAAGTAGATCAGTCATAAGAGAATTGAAAACTGAAATTGATAAAGCAAGATTTGAAAATCAAAGATATAGGACAGAATTAGAATAACTGCAAAGATCAAGCAAAATTCTAAACACTCAAAACGTATGGCAAGATTGAAATCAAAGATCGCAATGAGTCGAATATGCTCAAAGTATCAGCATATATTGAAACTCAAAGATTTGCAATGATTGAAACTCAAAGATCGCAAGTTTAGAAAATCAAAGATTGCAAGACATTTAAAAAAACTCAAGATCGCAAGATTTTAAACTCAAAGATAGCAGGATAAAGAAACCTCAAAAGTATCGCAGAAATTTAAAACTCACAAAGTATGGCTAAGGAATTGACATAATTCAAAGATCGCAAGATTGAAACTTTTCATAGATACGCAAGATGAAACTCGAAAGATCAACAAGATTGGAAACACAAATAATACGCAAACAGTTAAACACATTCAGAAGATTTCGGACAAGATTTGAAACGCTCAAGATCGCTAAGGAGATTTAAATTTCAAAGGATGGCATAGGGAATTAGAAACTCAAAGCGCAAGTATGAATTATTTAAAATAATATTCAGCATAGACGAAGACTTGATGAAAGGCTACAGATTGACAGATAGCAACTGATTAGAAACTCAAGATCGACTATAATTGAAACTTAAAGATCTTGGCAAGGTTATTTGAAACACAAAGTTCGCAATGATAATAGAATAATTAATCAATAAAAAAAAAGGATTGAACGGCATAGGGTTAGGAAACTTAAAGATAGCTTAAGATTGAAAAGCTCAAAGATGCTGCAAGATTGCAATCATTTAAAGTATCGCTATGAATATGAAAGCATGCAAGAGGATCTACAGTGCAATAAAAATAAGAAACTGTAAAAGATCAGTAAAAACAAATTTGAAATCTAATAAAGATCGCAAGATTAAAACTTAAAGAATGAGCTTAAGTGTTGAATCTTCAAAGATTGCGCTGTAAGTATTGAACATCTTAAAAATGGCAAAGATCTTGAAACTACAAAGATCAGCCAAGATGATAAACTCGATAAGTGATCGCATGATACTGAAACATCTAAAACTAACTACAAGAGATGAGAAACTACAAAAAATTGCAAGGTATTTAAAAACTCAAAGTATGGCCATGATTTAAGTAACTACAAAAATCGCAAGATTGAAACTCAAAGAGACAGCAAGATTAGAAGGATTGTTCAAATAGATCAAGCAAAGATATTGAAACACACAAATATAGTAAGATAGACAACTCAAAAGTTATCTAAGATTGAAAACTCAAAAGATCGCAAGATTGAAACTTCAAAGATGGCATGATTGAAACTCAATAGATCGAAAGATTAAAACTCAAAGATGGCTAAAATTAAAACTCAAAAAATCGCGCAAGATTAAAAAACAAAGATCGCTAATTTTGTTACTCAAATAGAATAGATGGCAAGATTGAAACTCAAACAGAGCGCAATGATTTAATATTTAAAGATCGCAAAGATTGAAACTCAAACAGATCGCATAATTGAAACGCAAAGCATCAACAAGTTTGACACTGGCAAAGATCGCAACGAAAGAAATCTAAAGATCGCAAGGTTGAAAAACTCGAAAGATTAGCAAGATTTCAAACTCAAAGATCCGCAAAGAGATTGAAACCCAAAGATCGCAAGATTTGAAAATCACAGCTCCGCAATGATTGAAAACTCAAAAAACGCAAGCTTAAAATCTCAAGATCGCCAATTTGAAACTCAAAGATGAGGCAAGATTGAAACTTCAAAGATGACAAATTGAAACTCAAAGAGCGCATAATTTAAATTTAAAGATCGCAAGAATGAAACTCAAAGAATCGCATGATTTTAAACTCACAAGATTTAAACTCAAAGATTGCAAGATTGAAACTCAAAGATGGCCAGAATGAAACTCAAAGATCGCAAGATTTAAACTCAAAGATGGCAGGATTAAAACTCAAAGATCGCACAATTTAAACTCAAAGATGGCATGATTGAAACTCAAAGATAGCAAGATTGAAACTCAAAGATCGCAGATTGAAACTCAAAGATCGCAAGATTGAAACTCAAAGATCGCAAGATTGAAATTCAAAGATCGCGAGATTGAAACTCAAAGATAGCAAGATTGAAACTAAAAGATCGCATGATTGAAACTTAAAGATCGCAAGTTTGAAACTCAAAGTTCGCTATATTGATATTCAAAAAACGCAAGGATGAAACTGAAAGATAGCAAGATTGAAACTCAAAGATCAAAGGATTGAAACTCAAAGATAGTAAGATTGAAACTCAAAGATCGCAAGATTGAAACTCAAAGATGGCCATAATGAAACTCAATGATCGAAAGATTTAAACTCAAAGATAGCAGGATTAAAACTCAAAGATCGCAAGATTTAAACTCAAAGATGGCAAGATTGAAACTCAAAGATCGCATGATTGAAACTCAAAGATCGCAAGATTGAAACTCAAAGATCGCAAGATTGAAATTCAAAGATCACAAGATTGAAACTCAAAGATAGCAAGATTGAAACTCAAAGATCGAATGATTGAAACTCAAAGATCGCAAGTTTGAAACTCAAAGATGGTAAGATTGAAACTCAAAGATCTCAAGATTGAAACTCAAAGATCGCAAGATTGAAACTCAAAGATCGCAAGATTGAAACTCAAAAATGGCAAGAATGAAACTCAAAGATTGCAAGATTGAAACTCAAAGATGGCAAAATTAAAACTCAAAGATCGCAAGATTGAAACTCAAAGATGGCAAAATTAAAACTCAAAGATCGCATGATTGAAACTCAAAGATCGCAAGATTAAAACTCAAAGATCGCAAGATTGAAATTCAAAGATCGCAAGATTGAAACTCAAAGATGGTAAGATTGAAACTCAAAAATCGCAAGATTGAAACTCAAAAATGGCAAGATTGAAACTCAAAGATTGCAAGATTGAAACTCAAAGATGGCAAGATTACAACTCAAAGATCGCAAGATTGAAACTAAGAGATGGCAAAATTGAAATTCAAAGATCGCAATTAATTGTGCGTGAGTCATATTTAACTTGTTACTGTAGCGATAATAATATTAATACAATTATTTCTTGTAGATGGATGACAGTTTGATTCATTGTGATTAGTTTGATATACGACTCATTTAATAATTCAAACAAGTTGATGAGAAATTAATTTAATTAATTAATTAGTATACCTTTGCAAACTTGGAAACGACAAACGCTAGACAACATTTCTTTAAACCTAAATTAATTATGTTATTTAAGTGACACTATAATCGTACTCTCGTATTAAATAACATTTTCTTAAACTATGAAGAAAGATTCATGAGGTTTCAAAACCAGATTGTCAACAAGGCGGCGGTGATACCACACGCGCATAGCACAGTCACTGGCCTCTTTCATTACAAACACAGTAATAGAATATTAATAAAAATATGAAATAGTCTAAATATTAGCACTAAACACTGATCGTCATATATAACCTGATTCCTATAACATTATTGTCACAATAAAAAATTGTAATACCATCAACACTAAATGACTGTATTACATTTTTACTGGCGATTAAATCGATTAAAAATTGAACACGAACACGTCTCAAAGTAAAAAGTTAACTAACTCACCTTATCTCTTACTGGAGAAACATTTATTATCTGGAAAAATCGTCGGTCTATTATTGTTAACATTATTTTACGCTTGGACTGAATATCCTGTCTACACTTTCCCTTGAGCAGAGTATACTTTACGCGTCCAATACTCCTCGATGTAAACGAATTATGGAGTTACTTCATCAACTCTTCATTATTTTTCTGCATGTTTATTTTTAGAAACACATAAATAACACAGTTAATGTTTGCTCAAAGATTTGTTAATTTTGTCTAGCGTTTGTCGTTACCGAGTTAGAAAAAAGTAACGACTTGCAATAATAACTTGTTTAAATTATTAAACGAGTCTCGTACCAAACTAATCACAATGAATCAAACGGTCATTAATAAACAAAAAATTATTTTATTAAAATTATTACTTTCGCTACAGTGACAGGTTAAAGACGACTCACGCGCAATTTCACTCATAAAAACGTTTTTTAAACACAAATATCATAATAAAAAGCAAATTAGTTTAAGCAAAATTTCCAGCATAGTAACATTGACTACACTCATTCATATAAATCCATCACACTAATTCAATCCTCATATTGATCCATATTCTACGATCCGTGTCCTAATAATGAATAGTGACACATACATTATTAATAATTATATACAATGATATATGCTGCTAGTAACTTAAGGTTTAGATTCATCTTTATAAAAGAAGTGAAAAATGGAAAATCAATGCAGAGACTTTTTGACACTATCTACATTTTAGAGTGTATGTGCAAGCTATGAAAGGATTTTGTGACATTTTAATAATAAGGGCCAAAAATAAGAGTTTTTTGTATATGTATAAGTGAAATACCACTCACTCATTAATCACAAATCTCCGGACCCATTGCACAGATTTGATAACATTTTAAGGAGAGTTAGCTTTTATATCATAAACACCCGATTAGAAAAGAATTAGATAAAATTTTCATTCCTAGGGGTATATATTTCCCGGAAATTATTCCATTTTTCCATAAATTACATTTTAATTTAATAATTTATTTAAAACAGCTGATACAAAAACATATACATGACAACAATCTGTATATGTGTATATAAATCTGTAACATATTTAAAATAATTTACTGTTTTTGTTCACCGAGTTTCTGAGGCAATCCCTGAACGGATTTCAGTGAAACTATTTTTGGACTGAAGGTAATTTTGCGTACGAATGTCGATGCTATATTTTAAACCTAACCTCTCAGTATTTTACAATCTTGATTTTAATGTTGATAAAGCCCAGCAAAAGCATTTAAAATTTTTTTTAAATTACGCATATTAGAAGTAAAACAGCTGTTTCTTTAATATTTGAAACATTAGTATTTGCGGGGAAACGGGCGAAAATGATGATGAACTACCGGGGCACTGGTGCTAATTGCGGGAAAATAAAACACGGATTAAAGGCGCGGTTAAAAGAGTGAATTGAATAGCAAATGATTAATTATCAGAGGCTGTGTGAGAACATCGCTGGCTAATAAACGTCGCCGGTTCCACCGCATTAGAAACGCGCGGGCTGGTACCAATGGTTTCGGCCGTGTCGTGAGTGCTAGTTGACGGTGCCTAACAATCACAACCAGCTTTGATCAGCACTAAGAGTGATCTACCTTAAGGGTAAAATAATTACAAGTTAATTGACTGATTAAAGATAACTGTAAAGTAACTGGTTGGCTGCAAATCCCTCTCGTGACCTAGACTTCTGAATCCCTACATTGTAACTGACTGCCTAAAACCTACCTAGCGGAACTACTCCTCCCCCCTTAATGGTAATTTTAGCCTAATCTAGTCATAATGAATTTATGAATTTCAATTTTAGTAAAGCTCCTAGTCTAAAAACTACCTTAGCTGTCGAGCGAGCGGCCGAGTCGGGCGTCTTTCCACCCATCGGGCAGGAAAAACACACTCTGACTGTCAGCCCTGCGTACAGCCGCAAACCCTTCCCAGATCCTCGCGCATGCGCACGCGATAGTTGCATCTCCCGCCGCGGGTGGTGCTCGCCACAATCTCCCCCCCCTAAAATGTGTTTTTTTTCTTTTCTTTTTTGGGTTTGGTGTGATGCAATAAGATGACAATGTGCTTCACACTATTAGATTGGTATATAGACCAATAGTGGTCGGGACAGAAACTGAAATTTTTGCCCCTCCCCAATTCCGGGCTCAGGGGGCCGATGGCGATAGGTTAAACTGAAAAAGGGGGGTTGTCGTTTTTTTCATAGATGGGCCCTGACTGGGAAAGACATTCCCCGAATTGGGGTTTAACCCGTTGACTCCAAAACTTGGTTTAAAATTTAAAATTTGCCCCTTTGCTGAAAATGCCCCCTTTTCGGAAAGGAAAAACCCCCCGCCCACCAAAACTAAAAGGAAAGGGTTAAAACTTTAATTTTTTCGCTAATTTGAAAGAAAAGGAATTGACTTGAATTTTAAAATTAAATTTTTTGGTTGACTAAAGAATCGTGAATTTCGCAAAAAAACTAATTTTAATAAAGGTTTAAAAAAAAATAAAAAATTTAAAATTTTAAAAGGAAAAAATTTTTAAAATTAAATTTTTTTTTTTTTTTTTTTTGTTTTGGGGGAAACCTACCCAAACACAACTTCCCAATCGCTTAAAAAAAATATATTGGGAAATAAAATGCTGGGTAAACATGCCTTTGTTGTACGACTTTGGTCGTTGCAACGCGGGTGGGGAAAAAGTCCCGGGGAGAAAAGGTAAAAAAAATTAAATCGGTCTTTTATGTGAGGTTTTGGGAATGTATAAAACAACTCAAAAGGGGACTTGAGTAAATGGGACCCCTTTTTTGGGGGCTGTTGCAAGTGGAGGTTGGGGGAAGGTTTGGAAAATTAAATTTAATTTTTAAAAAAAAAAATTTCTAAGGTTATTATCAAAAATTTAAATGTGGTTGTGTTTTTAAAAATTAAAAAAGGGCCTAATTTTTTTGGGCTTTTTGGGGGGGTTTCCCCCTTTGGTGTTTATTTTTGTAGGTCCGTCTGTCTTTTTGTCCCAGGTTCGCAGCCGACCCCGGGTTTTTAACCCCTGGAAATGCGTAAAAGGCCGCCCCCGACGACGTCTTCCGCCCTTTTTTGCTTCCAAGAATTTAAAAATTTTTTTGAGCTGGGGGCCCCAAAACAAATTAAAATATTTTACCGCGCTCCCAAATAAAAGGGATAGGTTTTAATCTTACAGCTACATTAAAATTTTATGCCTACACAACCCTTTAAAAATATGTAATACAAAAATTTAATAAAGAAAAAAACAAACAATTTTAAAAAAATTTGTTCCTTTTTTAATTTTTGACTTGTTTTGTCCCCGCTCCCAAAGATCGGGCCCCCCAAAAAACATCGCCCCTAAATAACCTTTTTCATCCCCTTTAAAAATTTATTAAACTACTTAATTTAACTGCCCGTATCCCTTTGTCATTTTGGCATCCCTAAGTACTAAAAAGATAAGAAAAGTGATAGACAGAAAAGAAGGGTAGTCAAGTGTAAGTTTTTGACGACGAACGTTGTGCTATTTGTGTGGTGAGGGGGGTGCGTGTTTGTTTTGGGGTTTTTGTGGGTTTTGGGGTTTATGATGTGTGTGTGGGTGTGTGGTTTTGTGTTGGGGGGGTTTGTGGTGTGTGAGTGTGTTGTGTGTGTTTTTGTGTGTTTTTGTGTTTTCACTGGGAAAATCCTGAGGCGGGGTTCGACTCACCTCACGATGGCTAAACCGCCAGCGGGGGGTGCCGGGGGAAGCAAACATAAAAAAAAGTGGGAATTTCGGGAAAAAAAAAAAAAAAATTTTTTCACAAACTTTTGTTTATACTGGAATTTAAAAAACTTTGAAATGATTTCCCCTAAAACCCAATTGATAAAAAAAAAAATTTTAAAACTTTTCCAAAGGGTCAAAAGAGGCTTACAGGAAAATTTTTCCCTAAAAAACGATGTAAAAACGGAAAAAAAAAAAAGGTTTTCGGCGCCTCACGTCAACAGGACGTCCCGGGCCCAAACTGTAGGGGAGTCCTGGGAAAGAAAAACCCCTTAAAATCAAACGGAAACCCCCCCCCCCCCCCGTGGTAACTAGAAAGGGGTCCCCCCCGGAAAAAAATTTAAACGCGGGGAAAACGGTAGAATTTGAATGAAGGAAAGGAAAGGGAAAAAAAAGATGAACTTAAGAACTTTCACTAACCTAGGTAGGGACCCGTCGCATAGCCTCCCCCCGGCCATATTTAAAAATGGGGGGTTTAAAAAAAAAATTTTTTAAAAAAGAAACGTGCGCCGACGGTTTCAAAGTTCCCCCTTTGACGCTTTTCTAACGCCCGGTGACCGGGGGTGGTGAATCGGGGGTTTGGGCCAAATTGGGGGCAAAGAGTTTTTTTAATTTTCGTTATTTTCCCCCTTTGGACGGGGGTGTAGTCTTTACATAAAAACCCAAACACCCGGTTTGAAATTATGGGGTTTCTTAAACCCTGTTGTGTACGCCTCGCATTTTTTCCTTTTAGACGGGGGCCCCAGAGGGGCTAACGCTTGCCTCCAAACGCGTGTTTCCCTTGGGAAAAATGGGGGGGCCGAGGGCCCTACTCGTCGAGCCCCCACGTAACTGAAGGGGTTTTTTTAATTTCCCCCACCCGGAAAAAAGCTAGCAGGCGTTGCGCCTGTGCTGTTTATGCGGGGGGGGAATGGAAAAACCACTTTTGAAAACCCCAAAGAAAGGGTTTTGATTTCCCAAATCCGATGAAACCGCCTGGTGGGGTTTTTTTGCATGGCGACCCTTTTTAGATTTTAAATTTACCCGTTCAACGTTATTGGGGCCCGGGGGGGTACGGAAAACGTGAAAATTTTGGCGGAATAACCGGGAAATTCCCTTGCACATGTCCCCTTAATTTCGGGATTTAAAATTTGGTCCATTATCCGAAAAACTAAAGCCTTTTGGGGAAACCCGAAGGGGGAAAAAAAATGTTTTTTTTTTAGTAATTTAAAAATGTGGTTGCGGCTGTCTTTGGTTTTTTGGAGGGGGAAGTGGAAGATGAATTTTTGAGGGAAAGGGCCCACTTAAACCCATAATAAATTTTGAATTTTCCCCTTTGATTTTGGGGTTTTTTCCCCACATAATCCATGGAAATTTTTTGAAAAGGGGGGGTCACTACCTCCCGGGGCCATTAGTCCCCCCCTTTTGGGGTTAGGGGCCCCGCTGGGTCGCTGACCCCGCACCCCAGGATTTTACCTTGGGGCCGCTATGATTTTTAAAAAAAACCGGTTTTTCCGAAAAAAAATTATTGATTTTCCCCCAAAGGGTTTTAAAGGATCCTAAAAGAGCGGAAGGGGTTGGAAACTAAAAAGGTTTGTAATGAAAAATCCTGTCCGTTAGCTTGGGGGCAGGGTCAATTTCGCCCGGCGTCTTTCTGGCCCGGGGCCGGAATGCAAACAGAAAAACCGTTACTGATGGAAAAGGGGGCATTCCTATTGGGGTCCTTTTTTGATTTTTCGTTTGTGTTGGGTCGTTTGCGCCCCGATGTGTGTGTATGTCCCCAAACGCGGTTTGGGAATTTTTCCCTTAAAAACATTTACGGTCGGGGGGCACCCCTGAAATATTAATGGGAAAAATTGTCGGGGGGGCTTTCCCCGCCTTCGTACAGGCGGGACAAAAAAGTCGGGGACTGAAATTTTAGTCCCCGCGAAAAATGCTGAGAAAGGAATTTAAAATGAATTTATAAACGTGAAACCAAAGCGCTTTTTTTGCCCTACCCTTTCCCGGGGGGTGATTTAGAAAACCAAGACAAGGCGGGAAAAGGGGCGGTTTTGGAGGGGGGTTTAACTCCCTGTTTTTCCCAGGTTTTTTGCAAAGGAAAATTGGTCAGGCCCCAAACCATACCCGCAAAGGGAAATTTGAGCTCCATATTGGGTTGTTTCACTCGGGCTTTTTAAAGTGGCCTCAAAAGGGGGAAAAAGCTTAAAAGGGGGAAGAGGTTGCCGTCGTAGTCTTTTGGGTAGCCCGGGGCCTAGACCGTTTCCTGGAAAACCCTCCGGTTTTATAAAATTTAAAGGGCCCGATTGAAAAACGGGTTTGCCGAATACGGGTACGATGTTTAGAATTTTTTTTTAATTCCTAAGGCCCGCTTTTTTTGTTCGCCCGGGTCCCCAAAAAGAAAAAGCGACGTTTTCTTTTTGGGGTTTTAAATTTATTCAAAGGGGCCCGCCCAAATTTTGCCCAAAAATTGGGGGAACAAATTTGGACAAAAATTTTGCCATCATGCCCCAAAAACCCCTTCGTTTATTCTTGTTTGGGGTTCTTCCGGGGTCGGGAGGTTTTAAACTACGGGGTTAATCTTATCCCGGTCAAAAATCACCGACCACTTCGAAAAAAATGTCCCCCAAAAAAATTTGATTTGATTCGAGGGACCGTCATCTTCTTTTGGGTTGATTGTTTGACCGGCCTTTTGAATGCGCTGAAAACAAACCCCTTTTAAGTGCGATAAAATGCTCACTAAATGTTCCCTAAAATAAAAACCACAAGGTCATTTGAAAAAAAATTTAAACACGTATTTATTTTCTTAAAAAATCCCCAAAAATTTTTAAAGATTGCCCAAATTAAAACTTGACGCCAGTCGAGATGCCCAAAGGTAACCCAAAATGAAAAATTTCGTAAATTTGGGCCCAAAAGGGGAAACCCCGAAAAGGTATACTTCTTACTTCCCTTTAAATGAGGGGGGGTTTTTTTTTTGCATATAGGCGCTGGTTTTTAAATCCAAATAGAGTGTACCACTTTGGGTTGGCCCCGGTAAATGAAATGGGGGGACTTTCCCCGTTGCCAAGGGGGTTGACTCCCCCGGGGTCCTTTAAGCTGTTCAAGGGTTGTTTTTTTGTTGACTACGAAATTGGGGTTTGGGTCCCTTTTTTTGGGACCCGGAAAACCCCCGGGCAAGCTGTTTCAAAACGATGACTCGGGGTAAACCCCCGCCCTTTTGAAGGGAATCGGATATGTGGCTCACAAAGGGGCCCGTAACTTAGGTGGGCGAACTGATACCCGGGCTAGACCTTAACCCGCCTTCTCCGTTTAAAACTTATGTCATTTCGTAAAAAGATTGGGTTTTGGGCCCAATTTCGGCGTCACCGTGTCCGGGGAACTGGGGAAATTTAAATTTGGGCCCCTGGGCCACCTGGAAGGGTGGTTTTTTAAAATTTTCGCCCCCGGCGACGTGGAACTCTGCTCGATTCTGTCGGACTCGTTTCGGTTTAAACTGCCTTTTAAATAAACTTGAAACCCCTTTGGGGAAAAGGGGACTTGCATTTTTGGCCATGTCCCTTTTACCGCCTTTTGGGTTTTCCTCAAAAAATTGGCCCCCAAAACTATCGATGTAGGTATTTGGCGCAAATAAAAAAAATTTTTACGGGCCCGGAAAAAATTTGGGGAATTTTTAAATGGATATCTGCCGAAAAGTTTTAAAAAATAAAATTTTTTTGCCCAAAGCCGATATGGGCAATTTCCCTTTGGGGGGTGTTTTGGATTTCACCGAAAGCCCGTCGGTTTTCAGCTGGCGGAAAAAAACCCGTTAACATAAACAAATGGTTGAGAAACCCGGTGTCCCAAAAAGTTTTCCCCCTGCCTCTTTTTCCCCCGAACTTTAAATGGGTAAAAGTACAAAATAAACTTTGTTTTTTCCCGGGGTCGGGATCGAAAACTTTCTTGGTGAGTGATTCTTTTAAAATTTGGGTCTAATTGCCGGCGCCAATTAAAATTACGGGGGGGGCCCTGGGGGCCCTTTTTTGGCGCCCTCGTTTTGTGTTTAAAGGGGGTAGCTACCCCGGGGCCCTTCCCCTAGCTTTCCCGGAGCGGAGGTCCCAAAAAATGGTTTAAATGGTTTTGGGCCGGGGCCCCGTCGGGCCGGGGCCGTCTGGAAAATTTGGGGGCCCGTAGGGGGGGCCCCGGGGCCCCTAAAAAATTGCCCCGCTGGGGGTTTAAAGGGGGGCTTAAGGGCCCGTTATAAAAACTGTCCCGTTTGACCCGAAAAGTACGATCGGGGGTTGTTTTGTTTTTTGCTGACCATGCCTAGGTTTTTCTGCAAACTCCGGCTGTCGAATAAACCCCCATACGTGGAATCAGGGATAATAAATTGTGATCTGGCCCGGGCTGGAAAACCCGCTAAACCCGGCCCTTTGTGGGTGGGGTTTAAAACCCCCTTTTTAAAATTATTTTTTAATATTTTCATGACTGCATGCAGCAAAAAAATCCGCCGCCCCCCCTAACGTCCCCTAATTTAAAAATTTTTTTTCCCCAGGGGGGGCCGATCTCCGCGGGACCCTGGAAAAACGGGAAAAACCGTTTGGTTCAATAGGTGTTGCTTCGCCCTGTCGGTAAAAACCCTGTCTAAATAGATTTAGCCATTAAGGGGGTTTTAATTTTAGCGTCCCTTTAAGAAAGGCTTCCGGCCCCCCATCGCCCTTAAGTAGAAACCCGGGTGTTTTAAAGGGAAACAAAAGCGAAACCCAAAAGCTGCTTGTTGCTAGCCAGGTCCAATGGACCACTCGGGCGGGATCGCTCTGAGGAAATCCACCCCAAAGCGCGGGCCCCGGGCGCCATTAAAAGTTGGGCGCCGAATTTTTAAACAGGTCCCTCACGGGCAGGGGGAAGGGGGGGAGTGCTAAATGAAACGGCTCGTGAGCCCGCCAGGGCGCTGGCCCAAAATTTTTGCCCCACCGCTTTGGGGGGTGGCCTGGAAATTTAAGGGCCCGCCACGGGCGGCCCCGGGGTTTTTGCTTCCGCGTCTGATTGCAGGCCCTTAAACCGGGGCGGTAAAAAAAAATAAAGGGCGTCACGGCAAGGCGCCCCCCGAATTTTTTAAAATGTTTTTTTTAAGAAGAAACCCCCATTGGCCTCCAAAGGGGAGAAAAACGGGGTTTTAAAACCCCCTTTGTTTTCAATGGGCCACCCGTTTGGGGGGGCTTAAGTCATTTATCTGGACGTACCCGGGGTTCATTTTTTCCCACTCAATTTCGGGCTTTTCCGCCTTTTAAAAATTTTTTTCCCGCGTTCAAATTTTGATTTTAAAATCAAAAAAAAAATTTCAACCCAAAGGGCCCCTTTTGGAAAGTAACAATTTATTTAACACTTGAATCACTAGGTGGGGAGGGAAACTGAACCACTACAGGTAGGGCAGCCAGAAAAAAACCCTATTATTTTCAAAAAAAAAAAAAAATATTTTCCCATTAAAAATTAAAAAAGTTCCATTAACCAAAATTTTAAAAAAAATTATTGTTTTAATGTCCCAAACAATTTAAAAATGAAATTGAAAATACAAATTATTTTTAAAGAAATTTCCCCAATACCAATTTTTTTATTTAAAGGGGAAAATTTTTTTGCTTGTATGAGTAAAAATTCCCTCAGTGTGTTTGTTTCAATCAAAAATTTTAGTTTGGGCCCGGGCTGGGTGTCCTTTGGAAATGGTAAAACCCGGTTTTACTATGTGGAACGATTTAAAGCTCAAGTATAAAATGGAAAACCGTTGACCCGTTTAAAAACTTTGGGTGGGGGACATTTAATACTAAACGGAAAAAAAGGACGCTAAAAAAAAAACTTTTAAAATGAGCTAGTAATAAGAAAAAATTAAAACCTGTTAACCCGCCTCTCCACTCAGGTTTCTCCCGAGTTTTTTCCCCAAACGAAAAATTTTTTTTTCAGTCTTATTTAAAACCTCTAAAAGTTACTCTCTTTTTTTTTTACATTTTTTAACATTTGTTTTTTTCTTTTTTTTTCAATTTTTAAAATTTTTTTTATATTATTTTTTTGGTTTTTTTTTCCTTTTTTTAAAAGATTTTTAAATTATTATTTTTAGAAAAAGAGGTATCATTTTTTAAAACTTCGCTTGGAAAAAAATTGGGGGGTGAAAATTTCCCAGGCAAAAATTTGGGTGGGAAACAAGCCCTTTGAGAGGGACTATTTTCCAGGAAAATTTGTTATCACAAGGTGTAACTAAAAAAAAATTGCAGCACACATCTTAAACAAAAAATTTAAAATATTACTTAAAAAAACTTAAATGAAATGGAAAGAAAAGGGCCGGGCCCCCCCAAACTATTGGGGTTTCCCTAATTTGGGATAATGGGGTAAAGGTTTTTAAAATTCCCCCGCAAACTTTGATAAATTTTTTGGAAAATTGCTTTATAAAAATTTACAGTTAATTAAAATTGACGGTTTTTTATATAAAATTGAATATTTTTTTTTTAAATCCCCCAAAAAAAAACAAAAAGGGGCCCCCGAGGGTTTTGAAGGTATATTGTTAAAAAAGCCCCTCACGCGTTCGGGGTAAAAGGAAAAATTTACACAAAATTGAAAATTTGTTTAATTCTCCTTTCCCCTTTTTTTTTAAATTTTTTATACTTTCCCCCAGTAAATTAAAAACGGGGGGAACATATACGGGAAAATTTTCAAAGCTGAAATCAAACCGGGGTTTCGCGCGGGCCCCGCCTATAGACAGGTTTAAAAAACGCACGAAACCCCCCCGTTACACCGCAGACCCCCCCTCCCGATTTCCAAAACCCTTCATTTTTTTCTCGGTATTTATTAAACAAAAAAATTTAAATCACCTTTTTGAAAATTTAATTTTTGCCCCTAAAATTTAAATTTTGAGTAATTCGGGAAAATTTTTTTGGGTTTAAAACGTTGAATGCCGGGGTTTAAAGTATGTTTGCCGGGCGGCCGAACATTTTCGTGACATGCTCGTGCCGTGCCGGAAAAGTCCGTAAACGGGTTCTCTTGTGCAAGATAACCGACCTTTTTAAATAATTTAAAAAACCCCCATAAATTTTATTGCTTTTAAAACTGATCGCCCCGCTATTTTTCCCTTTTTAAAAAAAATATTTTTTAATTTTTTTTTTCCGAACGCTCTGCTACCAAATTTTCGGGGAAACGGGCGAAAATGATGTGAAATAAAAACCCGGGGGGAAAAAGGTGCTAATTTTGGGGAAAATAAAAACGGATTAAAGGGGCGCGGTTAAAAGAAATGAATTTTAATAGCCCAAAAGATTAAAATTTTCAGAAAGGGCCCTGTTTAGAACCAAAACGCGGCTAATAAAAAGTCGCCGGTTTCCCCCGCATTAGGGAAAAAGCGCGGGCTGGTCAAATGGTTTCGGCCCGTTTTTAGGGGGGGAGTTTGGACGGTGCCCCAAAAAATCACCCCAAACCCCTTTTATCAGCACTAAAATGATTTTACCTTAAAAGGGTTAAAAAATAATTTACAAAGTTAATTTTTAAATTTAATTAAAGAAAAAACTGAAAAAAAAACTGGGTTTGGGTTTCAATCCCCTCGGCCCTAGACCCTTTGAATCCCCCACATTTTAATTGACTGCCCAAACCCCAAAAGCGGAAACTCCCCCCCCCCACCCCTTAATGGTTAATTTTTGCCCCAATTTTTTGCATAATTTAATTTTATGAAATTTTAAATTTAGTAAAGCTCAAATCCTTTAAAAAAAACTTAGGGGGGGGGCGGGGGCGAGCGGCCAAGTCGGGGTCTTCACCCCCCGGGCAGGAAAAAAAACACTCGACTGTCCCCTGGTACGCCGCAACCCTTCCCAGATTTCCCCGCGCATGCGCCCCGGATAGTTGCATTCCCCCCGCCGCGGGGGGGCGCTTTTTCCCCATAAAAAAGTTCAAATTCCAAAAACTTTAAGGGAAATTTTACGTTTTTCATTTGGTGTTTGTTGTTGATATTAAGGGAGTTTTCAAAAAAACCCGATTTTTTAAACACTTAAAAATAATTATGATATTTTGTTTGTTGAGTGTTTAGTTTATTCCATTAACGCTATAAGACTTTATAAATCAGATTTTTTTAATGATTTAAGTTTAATAATAGTAATAAATAATTGATACAGTAATAAATAATTGACTAATTTGAAGTTTCATTTGTTAGTTCGATATTAAGGTTAGCGATAAAATTGGATAATTATTTATATAATTTATTTTTCTGTTCTTACAATGACATCAAGGCATAGTGATAAGCAAGGGTGGACGGGAATTGTTTATTTTAAACTGTTCATATTAGTAGGAAAGTAATGAGTAATTAAATTTGTTAGTTCAATATTTAGGTTACCTGATAAAATCGGAACGGGATTTGTATCATTTATTGTATAATATTTTTAATTAGTTTTCTGTTTTTACATGACATAAGACTTAGTGATAAGCAAACGTGATGGGAACCGTTTATTTATAACTATGTCTAGATTTATTGTTTATGATTTTTTTATACTGTTTTTGTTAGTCTTTTGTTTTTCAATAGCAAAAATGAAATGAAAAACGACTTTATTTTTAAGGCGAGGTTAGGACTAGAAAGTCCTCTCTACCACCTAACCTTATGCTGTGTGACAAACGTAGTGACAAGCGATGGTGACGGCAACTGTTTATTTAAAAGCTGTGTCTTATTGCTTTATACAACGCGCAAAGTATACATGTTGAACTGTAAATCTGAACATTACATTTTGCAAAATTGTGGGGTCTGACTTCCGACTCTATACGCGAATGCGCAAAAAAGAAGTCAGTCACCACTCAGACTCTATCACTGTTCGTCCGCCTGGTCGATCCCTCTCGTTATCTATAACCTACCCTCCTCTCTTAATGTAACAGTGTGTGAAGTGTCAAGTGCAAGGATAGAGACCCTTGTGACTCACGCGGACAAGTTAATGCCTTCTTCAAGGTACATGTATTCAAATACTAGGTCTTCCCCTCTTCTCAAGAACAGTTTCTCCCTTTACAATGCACTAATTACTTCACTGACATTGTTTATTGTATTCTTTAAGTCTTTTACTCTTATTCCATCTACACCGTCAGTTTAGTTTACATTAAGTTTATTTACTATATTTAAAATTATAATTTTTATGTTGAATAAGGTTTATAACAGTATTGTTTTACACTCGTTGTTGAATTACTATTATGTAATTCGTTTGAGCACAATGAGCACGCATGATATAAATTTACAACACTATTTTGAAAAAAGTCAGCGAGTTCATCAGGAATGCGCTTTGTATTTTTGGAAATGTTTTTTAATACTTTCGTCAATATCTCCACTTTTTTTTATTACCCATTAGTAATAAATAATATAATAAGTAACATAAATATAATAAGCAATGTTAAAAAGAATGACTATAACAACCCAGCATAAGACATTTCGAAACAAGGCATGTTAGAAAATATGTTACGTCATTCACAGAACAAATTATGGCGAAGACTACCCCAAATAGTTCCTAAGCGTTAACGTTTATTACCGGAAATAATTCAAAACATATCTAATTGCACAAAATTTAAAAAGAGTTATCTTTTAATTGTTAACTTTCTTCAGAAATAATAATTTAAGCAAGTTACCTGATTATGTCATCCAAGAACAATGACCTCCAGGCCTCAAATTATTCCAGCTTCAGAAAAACACTCGAACACTACACTTCAGTTTCATAAACTAACACATCTGACTGCATTGCCTTATTGTTTATTTCGAATAATGCTATTGTAAAATAATAACATTGGTATTCTCCTCACTTGTATTAACGATATTAAATACAATAATACAAACAAGTAAAACTCCTAATATTTAATAGCATTTATTTTAATTAAGTTATATATTTTGCTTACATTATAAATGTAACTTACTGTAGTTGACTGATTGTTTATTGAATTTTCACAAATATTACTGTATAGTATTATGAAAAGCAACAGGTTGTGTGATGGGCAGTGTCGGCCATGGAACGCACTTCATGTACTGTAACTCCAGAACGGACAGACGAACAAAGAGTTACATTTAGGCACTGGATATGTATGAACAACTGGTATGGACACGGGAGATGCTTGAAATAGGCACGTAATTAAACATGCAAACCAGTTTTATTCTATTATAAAATTTAATTATTGAATTGACAGTGCAACCGCGGCTGGTGATATAAGGTTGATTTGACGCATAAACAATCACATTTTTAATATAAAACCGTAAATAAAAAAACTTTAAATTACATATTATATTTATACCATGGACCACATCAACAAGTTACATCAAACTTATTGATACCAAATATTAAAATAAAATGCATAGATAAATAAATACTAAATTCAGTTTCCGTTCCCCCACATTCATAAACCAATCAATATGAATATTTGTGGTCCTCTGTCAGCAGAATCAGCGTTCATTATTGTTGTTGAATATTCATTACACGAACGCTGCGATATTTTGGTGTGAAGCTAAGTCCTTAATATATTAATAATGTATTTTTTATTTTGTTTAAAAAGAGTAATTCCAGCATGATGAATAAATTAAGAGTAAGTAAAATGAGCAGTTTGACATTGTGGTTTACATAAAACAATCGCTACACACTGTGGTGCTTATTAAAGAGCAGTTTGACATTGTGGTTTACATAGAACAATCGCTACACACTGTGGTGCTTATTAATGAGCAATTTGACATTGTGGGTCACATAGAACAATCGCTACACACTGTGGTGCTTATTAATGAGCAATTTGACATTCTGGTTCACATAGAACAATCGCTACACACTGTGGGTGCTTATTAAAGAGCAGTTTGACATTGTGGTTTACATAGAACAATCGCTACACACTAGTGGTGCTTATTAAAGAGCAGTTTGACATTGTGGTTTTACATAGAACAAACGCTACACACTGTGGTGCTTATTAAAGAGCAGTTTGACATTGTGGTTTACATAGAACAATCGCTACACACTGTGGTGCTTATTAATGAGCAATTTGACATTCTGGTTCACATAAACAATCGCTACACACTGTGGTGCTTATTAAAGAGCAGTTTGACATTGTGGTTTACATAGAACAATTCGCTACACACTGTGGTGCTTATTAATGAGCAATTTGACATTCTGGTTCACATAGAACAATCGCTACAACACTGTGGTGCTTATTAATGAGCAATTTGACATTCTGGTTCACATAGAACAATCGCTACACACTGTGGTGCTTATTAATGAGCAGTTTGACATTGTGGTTTACATAGAACAATCGCTACACACTGTGGTGCTTATTAATGAGCAATTTTGACATTCTGGGTTTACATAGAACAATCGCTACACACTGTGGGTGCTTATTAAAGAGCAGTTTGACATTGTGTTTACATAGAACAATCGCTACACACTGTGGTGCTTATTAAAGAGCAGTTTGACATTGTGGTTTACATAGAACAATCGCTCACACTGTGGTGCTTATTAATGAGCAATTTGACATTTGGTTTCACATAAAACAATCGCTACACACTGTGGGTGCTTATTAAAAGGAGCTAAGTTTGACATTGTGGTTTACATAGAACAATCGCTACACACTGTGGTGCTTATTAATGAGCATTTGACTTCTGGTTTACATAGAACAATCGCTACACACTGTGGTGCTTATTAATGAGCATTTGACATTGTGGTTTACATAGAACAATCGCTACACACTGTGGTGCTTATTAATGAGCAATTTGACATTCTGGTTCACATAGAACAGATCGCTACACACTGTGGTGCTTATTAATGAGCAATTTGACATTCTGGTTCACATAGAACAACGCTACACACTGTGGTGCTTATTAATGAGCCAATATTTTACTTTTATTTCTTTTTTGCCAAACAAAATATGAAGTATAATATTTTTAAAATTTATATATATTTTTATTAAATTATCAAAATTAAAAGAATTTTGAATTGTTTAGTTAAAAATGTAAAATATTCTATATCTTATTTTAATATTAATGAAAAAATGTATTTGGGGTTACATAGTAATGTGCTTTATACATGTTAGGTTGTTTTAGGTGAAACAATTTATAAATTTTATTTTACCTGACGATACTTTGAGAATAAAAACATGTCCATTTTTATATATCTTAACATTTCTCTACAGCTTCTTATTTTATACTTTATGGTATATTAAATAGGTATTACTTTCATTTAACAAGTACATATTTGTTACAGTGCAGTTATATTCTCATTTGTAAGTTTAATCCTGCCTGGAAGAAAATTGTGTTCGGTCTATTTGAAAATTTAGTCGTAGAATAATTGTATATAGCTATACTAAGTCTGTTTCAAATGTGCTATAGGTAGTCTTTGCCATGTTTGTTCAGATAATCTGTTTCAGTTATGTTAGTTGATTTTCGTGCTGATTTAAAAACCTGAGAGTTTATTAATTTGGTTACTCTCCTTAATCTATATAATTATAAATAGAATGACGAGTTATGTCTAATATGAGTCACTTTCAGATACAAATAGTGTAAACTTTTTAAATAATATGCATCTTGATATTTATTCAAGCGCTGAAAACAGTATACAATAAAAAATTAACTTTAAATAAATTCTAAGACTCCACAGCATATACTACTAGCCATATGAATGAAATGTTCAGATTTGTTATTTTTATGTTTGTGGTGTTGGATGATTAGTTTTTGCGGAAAAATTTGCGCGTATTTTGCATGTTAATGTCATTAGCAAAAATAGTTTGTATGGATATGGGTTCATAAAGAATGAGGATGTTACAAAATTAGGCAGTAGATGAGGCTAAACCTGCCTAAGAATTTTATATATGGAATTCTGAGGTATCCTGAAGTACTCACACAGGCATTGTTTTTGTGCATCTTTCCGAAATCCATTAGCATGCTACTATGTTGAATTATGAATTCCTCGAACAGAAAGGGCCGAATGTTATTTAAAACAATGTTATAATCAAGGAGATAAATTAAAAGAGAATGAATTCCACATGATGTCTTACTGCTATTTCATATTAAGCTAGAATGTATGTTATTTAACACATTTTTCACTACACTAACTATGAGTTCAGCTGTTTTCGTTATTGTTTACAACATTGCGAAACATCATATTTTCCAATGTTGACTGTGGAAAATGTTCGTTGTAAACAATGTTATCTTCGGTAGTAAACAATAGACAGCTGTTGAAAATATGATGTTTCGCAGGTTGTAAACACATAACGAAAACAGCTGAACTCATAGTATGTAGTTAAAAGTATCGTTCAAAACTCGAGTGAATTTTGTATGTTCTCGACCATTTAAAGTGCTCGATAAAGTCTCGCACTTCAAACATATGGTCTCGAACATGCAAAACCCCACTTTCCACTCTTGTTATAAATATACTATTAACTTAATAATATGCAATAGCTTAGTAGCTAACTTAGCCTACAATTAAACTTATGGCATTTGCAATAGATTACATGACGTTTTATTAATATATTTTAAAATTCTTTAAAATATTTATTTAAAAATAGCGGCCGTAGGTAAGGGGCTAATGCGATGGTTCGCCACAGAGCCGGTACAGTTCGATTTCTGGGGTGGCTATATCAGATTTTACCGCTGTGATACTCCCGTAGTTTGGAAGACGCGTTAGCCTGTCCAAAGAGCCTACAAAATAAAAGCCGAGGGGAACTGTGTCTTAGTTGGGCACTCTCCCCACTAAAGTCATGCGAATTTACTTTTTACTTTATTAAAAAAAAACATGAGCAGTAAAATTTAACTATTCTTTATTTTGTAGAAAAATAAAGTTCTACGAACTAAGATATTCTTAAATAAATAAGGAATGAATGAATAAAATTTATTTCCATAATAAATAACTCAAATACAATACAATATAAACATAATAATCCAAGCAGTATTAAATGTAAATTATATTACATTAATAATAATAATACAGAAATATAACGCCCACATGGGCCTAAGCTTGTGCGTGTGCATGAGTCTAAATACATAAACTAATAAACTGTCATTAATGGAAAAGTAAAAAATACAAGTTTACTATCATGGAAAAATAAAAAGATTTTAAGTTTAGGCTTGAGGGCAGGATTGTGTTGGACGTGTTTGATTGTCAAAATATTTAAAGAAAAAAAGGGAAAAATAAAATAAAATGAACTTGAGCACTGAAGCAAGGGACCTGCCTGGCCGATCGACAATGGCACGTTATCTCATCTGTACCCGGACACAATGACGTGCTACTGTCATCTCCTCCCAATTGCCACTAACCACTCAGTGACCTTATGTTCAAACAAAATAAATTTAACATTTTTAAAATTTCGAATATCAGGGGCAAGTTTCATGAAAAAAAGAATTTGTGAAATGTAATGCGAACTAGTTTTTGAATTAGTCTGTCGGTTTTAATACACATAAGTTCAATTGTGCGAGTGAAATATCTGTGATCCAGTGGTTTGAACATATCATTAGAGTTTTTGAAAATGTAAAGAGTAATCATAAGAGTGTCTTACTCTAGCTAAATTGTTCACAAAGGAATATACAGGGTGTCCCGTAAGTAACCAGCCAAACTTCTGGAGGTCATTCCTTGGGTTAAAACAACAAAAAATTTCATATGTACAAAATCGTCTATCTCACTCCATTATCCGGCTATCTGTCTGTATGTGTTTTTTACTAAAAACTTAATATCTCTAAAGTTATTTAAGATAAACCATGAAAATTTGTATGAATGTTGAACTTTATAGTGTTCATGTACTATTTAATTTCATTTGTTTTACAGTAACCCATTTCAAAATTGCGGCCATTTTAAATTTTTAAAGTCCAAATATCTTGATAACCTTAAATTTTACTAAAAACATGTTAGTTACAAAAAAGTTCAAGAATTTATTTCTAAAAATAATTTTATAAAAAATTTTAAAATTGAACAACTATTAAATGAGATATTAAAATTTTTATCAAATAAAAATACGCTTCATATTAATAAAATTGGAAACTTTAGTAAAGTGACATTTATTTACTAAAAACTAAATACAGTGGGAGTAGGTTAGAAGTGACGTTTATTACAACACAAAAACAACAGTAAAGAAAAACAAAAGAAAAAATACCAGTTATCCTACAACATGTGCTCAAAGTGCCCACCATCCATGTTTATGCGTCGTTCTAGTCGATTTCTCATAGAAGTTCTCATTCGTTCAAATACACCCGGTTTCTGTCTAATCGTATTACAGCCATCCACTAATTTTCCCTTAACATTTCAATACTTCCAACATGTGTTTGGTATACTAAAGATTTAAGGTAACCCCATAGAAAGAAGTCCAGGGGGTTTAAATCAGGAGACATGGCAAAAACCACAAAAACTATCTCAAGAACCCCTTAACATCACTGTTTTTGTTTAGTAATGAACTCCAATCAATAACAAATAAAATAGGTGTTTTCTAACAATGAACTGTCAATATTACAGTCAGCTGATAATCATTGACTGTATGTATTTTCAATTTCCAAATCAGCTGTAAACATCTATTTAGCACTAATCTAATTTTTAGTAAATAAATGTCACTTTACTACATGACACTTTGAGCAAATGTTGTAGGATCACTAGCATTTTTTCTTTTGTTTTTCTTTACTGTTGTTTTTGTGTTGTAATAAACGTCACTTCTAACCTACTCCCACTGTATTTAGTTTTTAGTAAATAAATGTCACTTTACTAAAGTTTCCAATTTTATTAATATGAAGCGTATTTTTGTTTGATAAAAATTTTAATATCTCAGTTAATAGTTGTTCAATCTTAAAACTTTTTATAAAATTATTTTTAGAAATAAATTCTTAAACTTTTTTGTAACTAACATGTTTTTAGTAAAATTTAAGGTTATCAAGATATTTGACTTTAAAAATTTAAAATGGCCGCCATTTTGAAATGGGTTACTGTAAACAAATGAAATTTAAATAGTACATGAACACTATAAAGTTCAATATTCATACAAATTTTCATGGTTTTATCTTAAATAACTTTAGAGATATTAAGCTTTTAGTAACAAACACATACAGACAGATAGCCGGATAATGGAGCGAGATAGACGATTTGTACATATGACATTTTTTGTTTATTTTAATCCAAGGAATGAACTCCAGAAGTTTGGCTGGTTACTTACGGGACACCCTGTATATCGAATAAGTCTAGCTAGATACGTGACTATAAAACCTTTTCAGATTTAATGTTGTCAGGTTGTATTCTTTTGCACGTCATCATTTCCTTAATACACAAAATTAAATAAATTAAATTAAATCATGAAGCTATGATTAAATTTAAGGTTTTTGACAAACTAAACGTTGGATAGTAATTTTTTAACAACTCAGGAACCATTAGAAGACCCCAAACCCCAGGGGGCCTGGAGATTGCTCAGTGATTTTGGAAAATGGAATCCCATATTGTTGATCTACATTGCAAAGAAATAAGGGGGTATAAATAATTGAAGATCCAATCATATTTGTATGATTGGAAGCATGGATTTGAAAGTAAATTATTAATGGTAGAGTTTAAAATACTATTAACTCAGTTTAGAGAAGGCTACGGACATTCAAACATAGAAGTTTGTGTTTCTATTTGAACATTCGTGTCTTTCATGTAACTTTTTTTCTTGAAAGAGTAAGTTTTGTATCTGCCCTGCCATGGAGAATTAAATTAAAGATTTAATTCTACTTCGTTTACAAAGTGCCCTTTTATCCTTGTTTTATCGACTCACACACGCACTATATATATATATATATATATTTAATATATAATAATTTTAATATATATATATATATATATATATATATCGGTTGTCAGCTACCATTTGTTTAATTTCAAAAAGCTGCGATGTAGGCCTATATTTGGAAATAAAGATCCAAAAGTCAAGATGGCATATTCATTGAAAAAAAAATTTTAAGTTGTCTCCTGTCACAAAGATATTAAGTCCAATCCATCGAGCCATTTTAAACCTGTCTCACTGATTCTGTTCATGTGGGTAATCCCTCCGTAAGAGAGTACATGTACACTCTGTAACTATGTGATTTCCGTTGTTTTGATAGACTCCCTGCAATCACATGACTGATCTAGTGTCAATCCCTATTTATACTTCCAGTAATTCCATCTACCAACGCCAGTTCGGAACCGAATCAAGAGTGTCAACTCTTAAGATATAGGGTTCATACCACCAACAGGTATTGACGGATCGTTTTTAGGGAAATTATTTCGTCCATCAAAACTGTTTCACGCTACGGCCCAGATAAAATTGGGCAAGAAGTTCTGCTGAGCTGGAAAGCAGTGCGTAGAGGTGGTTTTTTTATTATTATTTTTTTTTTAAAGCGACCGTTCTGTTATGGAAGATCCTGTGTAATGGGGAGGTGCGGGACTTTCAAGATCTTATTGAATTCTTTAAGTATGCCTCCTACGTTTTTATCTCTGGAGGAGCTATATTGTACAGCACCGGGGGCCAAGGAAGTGATTTGACATGAAGTGGCAATAATAGCTCTCTTGACCCCATTAAGTTGGACATCAATCGCTTTATCAGAACACTATTTAGCCATACGAGCACTATATTCAGCAGCTGTGAATAACAAGTGACAAAGCATTTGTACGCAGGACGTGTGCGTTAGCTCCCTAGGTTGTTCCGGCAATATGATGTAATAATACATTTCCATGTTTTGATTTTAGCGGCTTTTTTTAAAGGGTGGCTTTTAAAGGTCAGCAATCGATGTAACATTACTCCCAGTACTGTGGAAGATCATTATTATGGTGTTTTTACCACCATTTAGGAAGATGTTCAGTTTTCGATTAGCCAGTCTACTGCTTAGGTAGAAGCAGATATTTTCCGGCTTTTGATGGCTTCTGGCGGGGGCTCTAAAATACTGTCGAGGGCTGCAGGTCACTTGTGAGTGTTTTTTAGTAGTTGAGAAGTGTTGGTAAGATAAAGCAATATCATCTGCAATATACATTTTTTCTAGTCTTTGTGAATGGGATGTCAGCGGTATACACGTTGAATAACATTGGAGCAAGTACAGACCCCTGTGGAAGACCATCCTTGAGCTCCCCTATTAGATCTTTCTTCACGACCGAGATAAACTTTTATTAGCCTGGCACTAAGCATTTACCCAAAAGTCGTTAAAAGAAAGGGACGGGGAAGGAGGCTGTAAAACTTTAATTTAATAATCCTTTGCTCCATATTGTGTCATAACTACTTAAAGATCAATAGAAGCCGTAGATTTTTTAATCTTATTTTCAAACCCATTCTCGATAAATGATTCAGAGCTAGGATCTGATCGCTAAAACTTTGGCCAGGGCGGAAACCACCTGCTCAACGAGACATTAGAATCAATAATGGTGATATTCTGTTGTATTAACAGCCTTTTCACTCGTTCGGTCTTTGCCAGCTTCAGAATAGCTACTTTCGATCGCTTGAATGATTTTGGTAAATTGCCTGTAGCTAATATCTTATTGTATACTGTTTGAAACTATTTTTTTTCACTTTTGCTACCAGTATGTAACAGAAATTCCGGAAAGATACTGTCAAGACCGGCTGCTTTCCCTGCTGATATACTCTTTCTCCTGAAAAGAGAAATTCCCGGGGTGCCATTTGACTCTTTTTTTATTTCATTCGACTTGTAAAGCACATGTTTCTCAGAAGGATGGAGGGTTGACTTTGTTAAGCTGACTATCCTTTAAGCTATATTTGGAGGCCTTTTGGTGGGTCACTTCTCTTTGATTTGGATTTTTTCCAGTAGAGTTTTCCCTTTAAAAATGACCACGCTTTTCTACTGCGGTGGGTAAAGGTTAATCTTTAACATTTTTTTATTCTGGTATTGTTAAGGGGGTGCAGCAGCAGATAGCCATGTTGGAGTTTTCAGTAGTATTAAACTGTTTGTAGCGGTCATCTGATTCTTTACTCCATCCGGATTATACTCCTTTCCCGTATCCTCTTGAATGCAAGCTTTTTCAATGGACGGGACGACATTTCTAAAACGATCATAATTTCTTACATTATCACACACGCACTGTAGTGGATGAAGAAATACATGCTCAGTAATATTAACCACCCACCCACTCATTCACGCAAAGTTGTATTGAAGGGCCCCCACTCCCAGCCTACCCCTAGTACCATGAGATGAAAAATGCCATGGTACCCTCCCGCCTTCCCAACGACAAATACTCACAACTAACGGACGGCTAAAAAAATACATGGCTCACAGTACTTTAGGCCCACCCAAAAGAAAATTTGTTGCTCTTGTAGCCCATCCCTCCACCCACCAAGCACATATATACGAGCCTCGCATATAGTACCAGCCTGTTCGCCCAAAGGCACACATGGCTCACAGTTCCCAGCCGAAAACTCATACTTCTCACGGGTTGAGGAAAACACATACGGTGGTTTAATATACCCTTGTCCTGCCATACACTACGGTAGTATTGACAACACCCACACACGTATGAAGTATTGACCCACCATATTGGCGGTTGTGTGCATTCAACCTTATTCATCCTTAAATAATTGTGGTGTAACAAATCTCTTAAACCTGTAACCTACAAACCTCTGTGTAACCCCCCCACACGAAAAATTTTTGCTCCTTTTAAAACCAAATTGAATGGTAATTATTATTTGACTGTTATCATAAG